>VXBP01008521.1:0-102047 GCA_013400115.1 Rhinopomastus cyanomelas | reverse complement strand
GATGACTATGAGCCAGCAATGTGCTCTTGTGGCCAAGAGGGCCAACAGCATTCTGGGGTGGATCAGAAGAGGGGTGGTTAGCAGATCAAGAGAGGTTCTTCTCCCCCTCTACTCTGCCCTGGTGAGACCACACCTGGAGTATTGTGTCCAGTTCTGGGCTCCTTAGTTCAAGAGGGATGTGAAGCTTCTGGAGAGAGTTCAGCGTAGGGCAATGAAGATGATAAAGGAGGTGGAACACCTCCCTTATGAGGAGAGGCTGAGGTAGCTGGGTCTCTTTAGCTTGGAGGAGACTGAGGTGTGACCTTATTAATGTCTACAAATATTTGAGGGGTGGGTGTTGGGAGGATGGCACTGGGCTGTTCTCGGTGTCAGGTGATAGGATGAGGGGCAATGGTTGTAAGCTGGAACATAGAAGATTCCACATCAACCTGTGAAGGAACTTCTTCCCAGTGAGGGTGACGGAGCACTGGAACAGGCTGCTAAAGGAGAGAGGCCTTCTAACACCTAAGTGAGCTCCCTGGCTTACTGACATGAGTAGCCCAGAGCACCCATGTTGGGACCTTGACATGTCTTCAGGAACACAGGAATAGGTTACAGATAGGTTAGCTGGTGCTGGGCAGCTTCTGCAAGTCAGGTTTAATTACTCTGTGTTTCAGGCATTCCTGTTGCCCACACCACACAAGTGTGAGCTGCAGCTCGACGAGGGACCTGCCCAGCAGTATCACCACTTTGCAGAGTATCTGCAGTGCACTGTGTTCCCAGAGTTTGTGAGTGCTTGCTCCTTCCCTGTGTGTCTCCTCAGCATCACAGCCAAGCATTGCTCTCACACTTTTTGCTAGGCTACAGCAGGGACTGGCTACAGGGCAGGGCAGCCAAGAGCTATGGGGGACCCCAGAGCAGACAGTGTCCTCCACAGACAGTCTCCTGGGGCCTGAGCACAAAGGGGCAGTGCGGGTAGAGATCGCAGGTGAGGCTGGTCTGGGCCACTAAAGACTAAGTGTGCTGTCAGGGCCCCGGACATGTTCGGGGCCAGCCATGGAACACAGGGTGGTAGGAAAGCAGGCATACTGTCCATTTGACTCATGCAAGGTGTTTGCAGCCTAACCTCAGTCCAACTTTGTGGACAACTGTTCCTGCCTTATGGGATGAAGAGTCTCCTGTCTGTCTCCTCCCACAGCCCTGCTTCGTTATCCAGGATGCAGGCGGGAGGTTTCCAAGCAGCGAAGGTGTGTCAGGGTGGCCCGAACGGCACAGCTGGTTGCCAGCACCCCCATGGAGTGCCAGTACGGGGAGGGAAGGGAGCTATGTGAGATAACCAGACAGACCATGGGCTGAGGGCATCCACCATGCCAGTACGGGGAGGGAAGGGAGCTATGTGAGATAACCAGACAGACCATGGGCTGAGGGCATCCACCATGAAAGCAGGACACTTTGACTTGCTCAGGACATAGTGTCCTGGCGCAGTACCCACCCAGGCCCATGCATGAGGGTCCCACCTGAGCATTTCCATGCGACATGGATTTGGGATTGTGACATGTAAGACCACTTTCTACCAAGGGCTTGCTTTGGTTGGCATCCAATGTGCCTTCGGGGAAGGATGCCTCAGACATTCCCACTCCCAGACAGTCCCCAAGCCCTTTCTCCTGTTGTAAGGCTGTGCCCCATGCAGACAGCTGGGCCTGTCTGGAGAGCTCATGTGAAGATTTGGGTTCTCTCATCCCACAGAAGCAACGGCTGGACAGGGTGGTTTGCCAACCCCTCTGCAGCCTCTTAGACATGCTGGTGGGGCCACAACAGCTGGTCAAGAAGCGCCTGGACAAGCTGCTGGACTATGAGGAGATCCTGGAGCGGAAGAGCGAGATGGGCAGCGTGACATATAATGAAGAGGCAGCCATGAACACCTACCTTGCCATCAATGCCCTCCTTGTGGCAGAGCTCCCACGGTTCATCCAGGTGGCTCTGCAGCTCCTGGAGCAGATACTGCGCTCCCTTAGTGCTCTCCTGCGGGACTTGGCTGCCCAAGTCTTGCACCAGGCAGAAAAGGAGCTAGAGCAGGTGAGAGCGACCCTTGGTTTGTGTGTCCAAACTGGTGCTGAGCTGAGCCAGACCCACTTTCTTCAGGCTTGAGACATCATGTGGATGTCAGAGTACTGGAGGTTTGCAGCAGCCCAAGCCTGACTTGCAGATGTACAGCTCCCTGACTAGCATGTGTAAATGATCTCTCTGCCCCTTTGGCTGGGGAAAGCCAAATTGTCTCCCTCGCTGCCAGAAGCTGTCCTGCTTTGAGGATACCACGGGTAATTTATGGATGTGCTGCCTGGGCAATATTTCCCAGGGCTCCTCACTGTGAGCCACTCTTATAAGCCTGATGTTTGCAAATGTGGTGGGTCAGACTGATTCAGAGCCTTGGGCAGAGCATGGCCCCACCCTGAGCCATGGCCAAGGTGGCAACAGGATGCTGCCATGTAGGGGTATGCTCATCATGAGGGTGGATTGCCCTTGCTCAGTCTGGGATACTTACACTGCAGACATCCACCCTGGAGCTACATCCACTTTTAGTAAAATGGGGTGGATTGTGGGCTTGGAGCAGGACAGCAAGACCCAAAGACTCAGCCTTTCCTCATAAGAGCTGGGGCTGTTCAGTCTGGAGAAGAGCAGGCTGAGGGGAGACCTCATTACTCTTTACAACCACCCAAAGGTAGATTGTAGTGAGGCAGGTGTTGGCCTCTTCTCCTTAGTGACTAGCAGTAGAACAAGAAGACCAGGGGTCAGGTTGTGTCAGGGGAGGTTCAGATTGGATCTTAGGAAAAACTTCTTCCCAGAAAGAATGGGGAGGCCTTGTAACAGGCTGCCCACGGTGGAGGTGGAGGCACTGTCCCTGGAGGGGTTCAAAAATGGGTATATGTGGTGTTTTGGGAGACCTAGTGGTTGGGGGTTGTAGGGCAGACGGTGGGACTTGATGATCTTGAAAGTCTTTTCCAACGTGGATAATTCTATGATTCTATGACTGCTGTAGTGGCAGTCATAGATGTGAGTGGCAGCAGGACAGCAGCTCAAAGCCAGAGAGCACAGCTCTCCTAGCCAAAGGAATGTGCATCTTTAGTAATGAGGTCTGTTCTTTTGCTTTCTCACCTCTTCCTTGCTCCATTTCTTTCAACCCTACCCAGGCCCCCCTCTGATCTCAGGGTCTGTCTTCACAGATGCCCCATGGCCACATGCCTCTACCCAGTTTCTGGAAGATGGTGGAAGACACCCTCCAGGACTCTGCCTCTCAGATGTGTGCCTTCTGCCAGACATTTGAGACAGTCACACCCAGCCCTGTGATACAGGTAGGAGCTGGGAAGGGGCTGTCTCAGGCCAGATGGCTGAAGAGGTAGGACTGTGGCTTCCCAGTGCAGAACATCCCCTTGGGAGGGAGGTAGGCTCAGAAAGTGGCACAAGGTGTTGTTGCAGTGTCTCCCCCAAGCCCCAACAGCAGCTGCTGGGAGTAACCAGGGATGAAACTCTACTGGTTCTGGGTGCTGATCTCCAAACCTTGAAATAGAGCAGCCAGTGTACACGACTTTCTCCTGTAACCTCTAACCAGGATGTGATCCCAGTGAAAAGGAAGCACATGTACATGGAGGGCCTCAGCCTCCTGCCTGTCTCATCAAGTGCTCCTGTGTCTCTTGCTTCCTACTAGCCTCTGAACCCTGCTGAGGAACGGAAGATCCTTTCCCTCGTGAGCAAGCACGGCCCAGACAAACTTTACCAAGTGACAAGCAATATCAGTGGAAGCAGAGACTTGGACCTGACCTTGCAAAGGGGACAAATTGTAGCTCTGCTGCAAAGTATGGACACTAAGGGAAACACCAACAGATGGCTGGTGGATGCTGGAGGTACTGTGAGTGCTACAGGGAGCCTATTCCCTCTTCAGCACTGGAGTCAGAAACCAAACCCAAACCACTTCCTTATCTTGGGTGGAACAGCCAGCCATTGCCTCTCCTGTCCGCCCTTCCAGGGTTTGCTCTGCCCAAAACCAACTCTGCTTTGCCAGCTACACCCTTGGCCATTACCTCAGAGTTCAGTTTTCTCCATGAGCAAGCACTAGTAGCTCACCATGGCTAGGAGAGGAGAATCCTGTGGGCACAGAAACATAGTGAAACCATGAGGGGTTTAGCTGCTGGCTATACCTTAGTGATGGACCAGTTTCTACAAGGCTGTTATGCCATGCTACGCATCAGCCAAGCTGTCATCCCTCTTTCCTCCTACCAGGCGTATGTGTGCCAGGCAGCAGGGCCCCATGACCTGTGTGTCCGTGTCCTCCAGGTCCCCGAGGATTCGTGCCTGCTGGGAAACTCCAGCCCTATTGCCCAGTGCAAAGTCAGCAGCCTGTGATGCAGATGCTAGCTCTGGAGAGCAGCACAGAGAGAAGGCGACATTCATATGCGTCACCTGAAGCTCCCAGGCCCCAGGGGGCCACCTTCATCCCAGCTTTCCAGGTGAGCATGGGGGACACCCCTAGGGCCATTCCTCATAACCCCACCAGCTCCATGCTAGTTTCTGTGTGTGCAACTTGTGGGTGGGAAGGTGGTCCTGCTTTTCCAGCTCACACATGGTTGTACATGTGCAGCCCTGTGCCTGGCAGGGGCATGACACAGTCCCCAGCAGAGCGCCTTGTGAGGCTGTTGTCTGCCCTTCTCTGATCTAGTGTGGACAGAACAGGAGAGCTGGAGTGATCAGAACTGGATAACTGTGCTTGGTGAGGTCCCCAGGGGTCTGTTGATGGCAGTACTGCAGTGCCCTCTTGGAAAACACCTCCAAGTCCCTCCTAGCTCCTACCCTGACCTACCTATCTTTTCCCCTGTGGCTGTGGTGTCCAGCAGGGGCTTCCTCCCTCTTTTCCCGCCTTCTGCAGGTAGTTGCCGGCTTCTCCTTTGCAGCCAGGAGTCCGCAGGAGATAACCCTCCAGGCAGGGCAACCAGTAATCGTGCTAGAGCCACACGACAAGAAGGGGAGCGCGGACTGGAGCCTGGTGGAGGTGAACGGCCAGAGGGGGTATGTGCCCTCCAGCTACTTGGTGACTGTCCCTGTGCAGGAGCCCACGGGCTGGAGCTTGCCCGTGTGAGCATGGCCAGCCCACACCTGAGGGCACAGGCTTTGTGGGATGGGAGCAGAGTGCTTGGCACCTGAGGACCTGGTGCTGAAGGGAGGTGGCCCTAGGCTGGGAAGGTGGTAGGAAGCAGCTGACAGAATACAGTCCTGGGGACATGGGTGCAAGGAGTGGTGGTTGGGAGGCTCTTTGATGGGCAGGTGCAAGGGTGCCATGTCCTGGACGTGTTGGGGTGAAGGAAAGCAGTGCGAAGGAGTGAGGGCAGATGGATGCAGTTTTCCAAAGATTTGCTGAAATCCATGTCAATGACATAAGTGTCCCTAGATGTGATGAGACAGCATTAGACACAGTGTCCCAAATTAGATCAGGACCAAGCTGCACACAGTGCAACACTGCAGATGGGGTCTCCAGCCTGGTGTGGGGTACCTGAGGCTCTTGGGAAGGGGCTCTGAGGGTGGCACAAGTGCAGAAACAAGTTAGAGCAGGCCCGGAGACACAGCTCCCTCCTCCTCACTGCAGTGGGGCTGATACTACTGGTATGATTTAGAGGCACTTGGAGTTCTGGTGATGGGAGCTCAGGTCCCTGAAAGCCACCAATGCTATTTCATGTGACTGATTACTGACATTACAGTACCTTACACTGTCAGTGTGCCTTTGCTGGGCCATGGAGCTGTAGGGGTGTGGGGTCATGGTAGCCTGGTGTGGGGCAGCACAGTTGTGAGATGGTGGAGCTGCCCACACAGTGTGCCTTGGCAGGGCACTGGGACAACTGGTTCTGGGGTGCTGGCTGGCTGTGTGGAGCCAATTAAGGCAGTAGGGCCAGTGGTGCTGGTGGGAGCAGAAGCTGAAGGCCACCAAGCACCACTCATTGGTGTTGCTGGGGTTGGGGACATTGTGCACAGCTTCTGGGGCTCTGGGACACCCTGTCCCTTTGCCAGCCCACACAAAACTCCAGTGGTTGGACACATGCATCATCTCCAGCAGCACAGGTCCCATGGAAGAGGTTTTTGGGAGAACCAACCTGGGTCAGCCAGTCCCTGAGCTAAAGCTCAGTGTGGGAAAAAGACTCTGTTCCACCCTGCCTCTATGCCTCAATTTCTTCACGGCTCCCTCTGATGTCATACTGTTGCGATGCTGATGGGGCTCAGGGCAGAGAGATGTTCTCATGGCAGCACTGTCATGGTGTCAGAGGAAACTTTGGAGGCTTCTGGCTGCAGCCCTCTGAGGCTAGCATTGTTTCCCTGCATGACAGAGCTAAAGCTCGTGGTGCCACACTGGTCACCCCTCACCCAGAGTGGGCAGTGGGGTACGAAGGCATCTGCCAGTGCAGCAGCCTGGCGTCGTCGTGGCTGCCTTGGGCACCTGCTGCTTCCCCATCAAAGGTGCGGAGGATGGCTGGCAAGCACTGGCACGCCAGCTCCCTAGCCATGAGGAGGCAGCAGGCTCAGCCGCACACAGCTCCGCCCAAAGATGTGCTTGGCACACGCTGTTGGGGTGCGGGTTCATGTGGCGCTGCCCTGAAGCCATGACTGTGGGCTGGGCATGGGGGCAAAGGTGCCATGTCCTCACCCAAGTTTGCACAGTGGGTGCCAGGCAGGTGGGGACAGGCCCCAGCTGCTGCCCTGAATTTGCTGTCTGCCCCACACAGGGGTCTGGCTGCCTGGTTTGGGGCAGAGCTGCTTATGGGACGCACTCGCTCTTGTCCCTGCAGGGACTGGGTCTTCATCTGTGGGGAGGCTGGGGGCTTGCAACCCCCACCAAAGTGCCTTTGAAAGCTGCAAGCAAATGCTCACCTACATGAAATGTGAGAGGGAACGGCAGCACTAGATGTGGACACATGACTGGGGGATGTGCTCAGCTTGGGAAAAGGCCAATGGACTTGTTGGGACAGGAAGGCAGCCAGGCTGGGGGACAAGGGCTGCTTCTGAGGGTCTCCTGCCCCATAGTAGCAGGGCTCACACCTCCAGCTTGTGCTGATGGCTCCTCCAGATTTTTCCACTCCTAATCAAATCACCTCAGGTCAGATTTCCCTCCGGAGCCACCTTCCTGCCAGCCCAGCAGAGCACACATGCAGTCAGCCCTGTGCCAGCATGGGCGGCAGCAGGAGTCAGTGGCTTGAGCAGGTCTCGCTCCAGAGCTGACGGGTGCCCAGGACTCTTCAGAGGGTGAAAGGTGACAGGAGGACAAGGAGTGCTGAGAAAATGTGCCCTGATCTGCACACGGGAAGGAGACCCAGAGCAGGCAGGACTTAGAAAACTGGTTGGGCTTTCTTTGTCCCACCCATGAGGACTTTGAATTTTCACGTGCTCTGAACAGCAGCCACCCTTTCCCTCTCTCTAGCCGCTGCCAGCGCTGCCTGCATATCAGTGCTGCCCACAAGAACTGTTTGCTCTTGCTGGGATGCACCAGGCACAGAGGGTGCAGGCTGTTGAGAGGTGTCTTAAGACTCTGCTGCCTGTCCCGAGTCCCCCTGCCCTACCCATCAATGTCCATCTACCAGGCTTTTCCTGGCCTGACAGGCATAAAGGACAGGCATGCTGGGCACATGCTGCTGGTGTCAGGCCCCAGCTGCCTTCCCTGACAGGTAACACAATTTACTCCCGGCTGGGTGCAGCCAGGGCACCACAAGTCCCCTTTGTACAGTGCTCAGCCAGCACCAGCGATGTGCCCGGCAGTGGTGCTGCTAGTGCTCAGTCTGCCCTGATGTCAGGACATCTCCGCTAAGAGGAGAATTAGCTCGTGAGGCTCCTTTGGTGTCTGAACCCAAAGGGGTGAGCTGGGCTTTGCAGTACTCGCCACTCCTACTGCCAGCCTCAGTGGCTATAGGACCTTCCCTGTGGGATGTCTCTGTCCTCAGGACATGGACTGGCACTTGGCTGTGGGACACAGGGCACTGACATGCCTCACTTCTCCTGTGGTTTCAACCAAACTCACTGCACCTGCTGCTGCCCCAAGCCTGGAAGTTCCCTGCCGGAGTCACCAGAGGATATGGGACTCTTCCAGGGGAATGAAGGTCACAAGTGTTCCTTTAAATAGCCTCACAAGGACAGGCTTTCAAGGAGGAATGCTCTGGCTGGCCTGGTGGAACATGCTCGTGGCTAGGGGCACAGGGGGACAGCGGGCAAGGATGGCTCTTTGCCAGGAGGTCAGGTCAAGGTTAGGCATCGCCCCAGCCTGGTGCCGCTGTGCTGTGGCTCAGCACCACTGAGCAGGTCTGTGAAACAGGGAAACGTGCCAGGCTAAAGTCTTGCCATGCCTGGGGCTGATATGCAGAGTAGCAGCAGAGGCAGCCAGGTGCTGCTACCTGTAACCTGCCTGCAGATCTGCAAGGATTTGGCACTGGCACAGCCTGGCTGCCGGAGCAGCCTGTGGTCAGCTTGCATTGTCCTGGAGCAGCTGCCAACACTCCTGACCAGGCTGATTCATATCCTGCATGTGCAGGCATTTGGACAGTGTCCACTCATGGAATGTGACATCACACAGCCATGTCCCTGGGGTGCAGGTCACCAGCCTGACTGTGTGCCAGAGAGCAGGATGGTGGCAGCTCCATCAGTGCTTTTCCTTGCTTTGTTGGTCCCTGAGGATGGGTGGTGGCTGTGGGCAAGGTGGGGAGCCACAAAGCACATCTCCAGGTGGAGACATCTGGGTCACAGGGAGGATGGCTCTGTACCCAGAGGTCAATGTGCCTGCTGGAGCTGCTCAGGTAGCAGGAGATGTGAGCAGAATGAAGCATCCAGGGCAGCCCCAAGCCTACTCTCTCAAATCTGGACCCATCCCCTCGCTGCAGGGTGCCAGGATGGGAGTAGGGTGCAGCAGAGCTACAGCAGGCTGGGAAGGAGGGCAGCAGGAAGCAGAGCTGCTGTCCTGGGCTGAAGGGCACAGCCAGCCCGAGCAGAGCCCTTGCAAGCACCGTATTCAAGTTCAGCACTGCAAGGTGGTGCTGGCTCCCAGCAGAGCCAACCTGCAACTGCCCTGTTCCCAGGCACCAGCCTACTTGCATGGGAACAGGGTGTCCCATGAGAAGCAGCCCACAGCCCTGGCCACTGGCTGCCTGTGCTGGCCCTGCTCTTGATGCCCCCAGCAGTGACCAGCATGGGAGGGCTGAGCCCCACAGGAGCAGCACTGGGGCAGTGAGGCAGGAGCAGAGATGTGAACAGCCATGCTTGCTGCAGGCTTGTGCAGCCGGCACCTGGATTGTCTAATAAAGTGTGAAATTGTTTTCATGCTCCGCTACCTTTGCTGAGACAGACCATCATTACAGCCCCCCCTTTCCTAGCCAGCAGCAGGCTGCTGCTAATGTCCCTGCTGTCGCAGCACTGCCAGATGAGCCCCTGGCTGGAGCTGTGCCTGGCAGGGCACTGTGCCAAGGGCAGCCAAGTGGTACCTGCCACACCAGGGATAAGCACCTCTCAGCTCCTCCTCAGCCCCTCCACGTAAAAGCACAGGCTGCTGCGAATGCATCACACTAGACAGGGGTAAATCTCTGCTATAGATCTGGGGGCTGCAGACCCTCTTCCTTAGCCCCATCAGATACCCTGAGGGTGCAGGGGTCAGCTCAGGTCCAAACCCTGCCATGGAGCTGTGCCACTGCCAAAGCCCAGCCTTTTCCCAGGAAGGGCTGGCTGGAAAGAAGCCCATCAGATACAGCCTGGAAGGAGATAGGGCTCCTTCCACCCAGGCCGGGAGAGGTAGGAAACACCCTGGACCCTCCCTTGGGTGGCAGAGGGCTCCCACCGTGGCAGGGACAGAGGAGCAGCCTGGCTCCCCATTGCTGTTGGGTGACTGATCGCTTCTCAAGTGCCTGGATGTGCACAGAAAGTGGTCTTCAGCCTTAATAACAATAATCAATCATCCTGCTCTGGGCAGGGATTGTGGAAAGCTCCCAGGACTGGGGATCTGGGAGGGATGTTGGGGGACTGTGGTGTTGGTAGGGGGCACCTCTCAAGGGGATACAGAGGTCTCTATTCCACCTGTGGCTTTTGTCTCCACTGCCTGCTGTGAGGGCAATCCATGTGCAGGCACACCCTACCAGGGGCAGTGCCAGTTCCTCAACGCTGGCACTATGCCGGTGCTCCCAGCTCTGTGCAAACTGGGATTTTGGGGGGAAGATGGATCTAGCTGGGAGCTCAGGGGATATGGGGTACTCCCTGTCCCAGAGGGTCCCAAGGGTCCCTGTACCAAAGGGCTGGACATGAACACTGAGAAGCTGTTGAGTGGGGCCCAGGAGGAGGAGCCATGTCTGGGATTTCTACAGGGTTCAAGACACTTTGCCCCCGGGGAAATGGTGCCACGTTTTTCCAACCACTGATAAAGTCAAACCCTTGATCTGGTTAAAGATTTAGCCCACAAAGGTGATCCTGGGTAGGACAACAGTGCTGTTACTGCTGCTGAGTTGGTGATGCTTGCCCAGGCAGAGGGGATTAAGCCCCCTGCCTTGCTGCCTGTCTCTCACCCTGCTATGGGAGCATATCGCTGCAGCCAGATCTTGCTGTCCAAGCACAACCCCACAGCTGGACCCCACTGTGGGAGCATATCTCCACAGCTGGACCCCAGTAGGGAGCAGGCAAAGGAGTCACCCTTCCTGCTGCAGGCTCTGGTGTACAGGCCTGGCATGGTGAGGAGAGCACACACCTTTCTACCATGGGTTCATGCAAATGGGCCACCAGTTCAGTATCAGAGGCTGTTTCAAAGGCCTCTCCTGACATCAGGCACCTGAGGCAGGAAGGCTGCCAAATTCCCAGCTCACCTCCCCATCACCTGGAGCCATCCTATCTGCTGGAGAGCACCAGCCACGGGGAGCTGCTGGGCAAGCGGCCCTCTAACCCAACAGCATTCCCAGGTTCTCCTTCATTAGCATTCCTCCTCTCCCAGCCCACACAGCCTGTTCCCAGCGCCCCGAGTGTTAATTGAATTACTTCCCGCAGAACTGCAGCAGCTTCAGGGACTTGAGCATCTGTGGATGCCATGGGCAGCCTTGCTCTGCACCAGCTCAGCCCTTCCCCACACTTTCTGCATTCCCTGTGGCAGCAGCCAGCGGCGGGAGGAAAAATGAATCTTGCAGTGACAAGTCCAGGTTGGTGTGAAAGTGAAAAAGACCCCACTGCAAAGAATTCACAGAATGAAGAAAATGGAGTCAAAGTGTAAACCAGAAATCCCAGGGTCTGTGGGACCTCTCTGTAATGTTTACAAGCGCTCAGTAGTCTGTGCAGGGCTGGGAAACATCCTGCTGCTGCTAAAGCCATTGCCACCACCACTATCGGGCAGCAGTCTGTCAAGCTGTCAATCTGAGAATGATGCCCCTTCTCTGTCTGAAGGAGATGATTTGTGGGTCCAAAATTTGCCTCCCTTGGGCTGCACCCAGCTATAGCTACAAGGTGCAGACACAAATCCCCTTTGTGTGCCCAGCCCACATCCTGGCTGGGATTCACCTCCTAGAGCCCTGGGGAGGAATGGCTGGGTGGGGATGTGGGGGTAGAGGGAGGAAGGCTGCCTGGTGTTTGTTTTTACTAATGAAGCCCCATAATCAAATCATTTCAATTTTAATTGTAAAGCCAGCAGGCAGATTTCTGTCTCCAGATGGGACGTGATAGGAATAGTTGAAGGCTGGGCACATTCTGCCACTCACCTTCATACTTGGCGTGAGGCAGATGGAAAAGCCTGGGAGGCACCCACTCAGCCTTGGTGGATCAAGGGTGCAGAAACGATATGACCCTCTTTGACATCATTAGAAGAACCAGGACTGAGGAAAACTGCCTGGGGAAATGGGGATCCTGGCACCCCGAGCTATTCCCAGGCAGGATTGGAGGTGTTTCCAGCCAACAGACCCTGCATCTGTGAAATGGAACTGCAGCAACTAGATGTTCCACAGAGAACCAAGCTAGCAAGTCAACACTCCACCTGAGCCAGCCTGGGATCGTGTCTGCTCCAACCCCCCCAAACCTGGGGACAAAGAGCATCTGAGCCCTTGGGGATGGACACAGATTGGCAGCTGTCCTGAGCAGTTCATAGGCAGTGCGAGACTTCAGCTGGGGTCAGCCCCAAAGCCTCTCGTGTTTCTTTGACCCAGGAAAGGTAACCCCAGGGAGGGTGTGAGCCTGGGAGGCAGAGCTGTTTCTCCTGCTTTCATCTCCCAGCTCTGTCAAGTTATGTGAAATCTATTTGTGGCTTCCACTTAATGTCTCATTTTTTGGGTGCTTGGACATTGGTAAAAGAGAAAAATAAAGAAACTGGGTCATTTTCTATTTATCTGGAAGAGCTGTGATGTCAGCCCTCCAGCTGCAGAGAGCTCTGCTCACATCTCTGTGGGACAAACTTGGAAGCAAGTAATGGGGGGAGAGGAGAAACCTCCTCCNGGGGGGGGGGGGGGCTAGTGCCGTGGGATCAGAATTGCCTTCCCAATCTAAACTAGCTAATTCAGACTAAGCACAACTGTTTGTTTCTCGTGATAGACTGAAGCATCCAGGAGGGGCTGGGCTGCTCTGGGACTGATTAACTGCCCATCAGGCATCAGCTGTCACACAGGGACAAGGGATGAGCAAACAGGTCCCAGTCAGAGGTGTTAGGGGAAGGAGAAGGTTTATTTTCCTCCACACCAGAGAGGTTTTTTCCTGCCACAAAAGGATGAAGTCAGGGGGCCCGGGGTGGTACAGGGTGAGCAGATCAGATCTTGCCAAGTATACAATAGCAGCACTCTAGTAGGTGCAATTGCCATAATGGGGCAGAGCTCATCTCTTATCAGGGATGGCTGCTTCAGCTTTCACCTTCCCAAGCTGCTGCCCTGCCTGTGCCCATGGTCTTGATCCTAGTGCCAACAGCATTTCTACAGTCCCCTGGAAGAGATCCAAGTCAGTGCACTCTGGGTGCTGAGCCGCCACCAGCATCCCTCTGTCCTGGCCTCGTTGCTCTTATCTGCTCTCCCTTTTTGTGCTTGAGTCATCAGAGAGAAAAGCATCAAATCAGAAATAAAGTCATTAACTCACTAAGCAAATACAGATGAAAATCTCCACTTTATTTTCTGAAATCAGATCCCTGGCTCCTCAGGGCTTTAAAGTGGCACCTTCCCTCCTCCAGCCCTCCCTTGACCAGGTCTACCCCAGCTCCAAGTGTATACCAGGGCAAAGCAGGGAAGGAGACAAAAGCACCCACCATGCAGGGCCAAGCTTGGACAACAGCAGCCCAGGAATTCACTGTGGCTACAGATATGGGGGAGCCCCACACTTGGGCATTCTCTTGCGATGGGCTCCAGCGATATGAGACTGCAGCAGCTCTCCTAGCCCAACTTGGGCATGCTGGGCACATCCAGTGAGAGCAATGGGTCCATCTCCTTGCCCTGTAACGCCCAGCCCTGCAGCACCCAGCTCTCCAGCACCCTCTACCCAGGGCTGGGCACAATCCTGGCAGCTTGTGCCTCCCACGCGGCTGCAGCTCTCGCATCCCCACCTCATCCACTCCGTGCCAATCCGTGATTTTACTCTTCTTCTTTCTCCGTCTTTTTTTCTCCCCACCGTGTACAAATGGGAATTAAATTGAGGCCACTAAACTCATTCACGCTTGCAGCTGTAACGGGATTGCAGGCAGAGTTTCACCACCAGGTCTTCGCAGCGGCTGCCTGTCCCTGGCTGCAAACGCGCAGCGTGCTTGCTCCTGCCGTGCTGACTGGCGTGCTGCTGCCTGCTCCCGATGGGCAGTCAGCCCAGGAGAGTGGTGCTGGGGTTAAACACAATCAGGCTAAAACACAGCCAGAAATTTCTTTGTCATGTGAGAGTGAAAGGGGCCAAAAGGCACCACTCAGCTCCTGCTTGGAGTCCCGTGGCCGTGAGTGGCCCAGAGCCCTCTTACAGTGGGTTTGTGGTGGCCAGGGGTGCACGCCTGTCTGCACCTCTGACCTGGATTGCTGAGTGTTCTTCAGCATGGGGACCCCGACTGAGTGGTGTGGAGATGGAAGTGGCTAGGTGCCTGTCCCCACAGCAAGGCTCAGCCTCAGGATTAGGAAGGATCACTAGATAATGGGCACAAGCTGGAGCCAGAGGGGCAGTCATGGGGCACCCACAGCTAAGCATGTGAATCTCCTGCCATGGGGAGAGCACCCAGCCAGCCCCACACCACCCACTGCACTGTGGGGTGCTGAGGATCTCAAGGGGTGCAGATCCCCAAGAGAGTAGCAGCCCCCAGTCACTGTATTCCCCAGACTGGGCACTTATTTTTGTGGACAGGAGGAGGATGATGCTCATTGCGTGGTGATCACTTGATGGTGCCCATTACTTGAAGAGCTGCTCCTCTGCGCCCCAGGGAAAAAGCCCCCCTAAGTGCCTGTGGCCAGCTAAGGCACCCATTAAGTGTGCTGGGAGGGAACAGCTGCTAGGAATTTAAATGACCACCGTGAATGCTGGGTTTGTTTGGTCCCAGTGTGGCAGCATGCTGCTCCAGCCAGGCAGCACTGAAATACAGCTCCTCGTGAGGCTTATTCCTGCAAATAGAGCTGGTTTGGAAAACTCTGGGAGAAACCGAGCTAGAGAGGAAGTTTGGCCCAGCATCCTGCCCCTGCTCTGCCAAAAGCCACAGCCCCGTGGGAGAAAACCCAGAGCTGTCCAGAGTGGGCAGGGCTGCAGTGGCTGGGGCGTGCAGGAGTCAGGACGGTGTCTCCATGAGGTCTCTGGTAAGGATTTACTCCAGTCTGACAGAAGGAAGAGCAATGGAAGGAGGAAAGATGTTCAGGAAGCAAGCAAGGCATGCTTCCTCCATTATTCCTGCATGCTTCCTGCATGATTCCTGCATGCTTCCTGCATGATTCCTGCATGCTTCCTGCATGATTCCTCCATGCTTCCTGCTCAGCCTGCCTAAAGGGACAGTGCCATGGGGCTGGAGAACAGAGGCAGACTTTTCCAAGGGCAACCTTGGGGTGAATATCTGAGCCTGGCTGCCAGCCTGGGATATGGAACACTGACCTGTGACCCACCACAGCTCCCAGGGTAAACGGAGATGCAGCCGTATACTTAGTTTTATGGTCTTGGCCACTCACCGACTGGACACATGGTGCCAGCTCCATGCCTTGAAAATCTAGTTTTGTGTGGATCAACAGCATTTCATGTTAGTGTTGCTAATGGGATACCAGCACACCGCTTTCATTACTAGAGGGTTTTTTCAATGAAAGGGCTTAACAAACTAATTTACTTCCCAACATTTGTATATGTCACATTTGCTCACTTATTCATGCAATAAATGAAATTAAAATCACTAAACATTTAGAAGATACCAAGTGTACCTGTGTATGGAACAGAAAAGCAGGCGCTGCCTCTCCTGGCACAGCAGCTGCGGTGGCACATGCTACCCTATGTGTTCTGCTCTGCCCAGCCGGACGCTGCCGGTCCCCCATTCCCAGGGATGCTGACAGCTGTGACAACCTCTGCATTTTTATTTTTATCATCCCAACAACGTCACTGTTTAGATCAGCTTTTATTAAAAATAAATAGTGTTTTTAAAACAAAGCTGGCACTGGGGCACCTAACTGTGACAGAGGCCAGGGAGACAGCGCCAGGGTGGGTAACGAGATCTTTCCAGCAAAAAGAAATGGAGCAGTTTCCCCACGTCAAGGGCTTTCCTGGGTGATGTTGGAGGATGCAGGCGGATTGGACTAGATGATCTTTCGAGGTCCCTTCCAATCCGTAATGATTCTATGATTCTATGATTCTATGAAGAGACCTAGTGCTACTCTAGTCCAGTAGCTTGTCCCACTCTGCGCTCATGAGAGCTCTGACCGCAGCCTCATGCTCTCAGCAGGCCAAGCTTTGGAATCAGTGAAAGTCGGGAGGTTGAGGCACAGAGCCCTCCCAGCTCCTTCGCAGGTCCTGGCTCTGCACCCATCCTGCCTTTGGTTTTTATCCCCGAGCCAGACCCATCCACCTGAGCCCAGCTGGGTGAACACCTCACATCTCAGCATAAACAATGGTGTGCACTGAGACAGGGCGTGCGGGGCCCCCAGGGCTTCGGCAGTGTCACACATCCATCGCTACATTGTGCAGCACTGGCACAGAGTGGCCCATGCCAGCCACACCTGAATCACATACAGAGCTTTGCCTGTACCAGAGCTCCAGGAGAATGTGAGCAAATCTCTTGTGTCCCAGGAAAACTCCCAAAAGCTATACAAGGCCCCTCACTCTGGCAAAACCCCTGTACTGAATTCAGGTGGCAGCTGGAGGGCTGCAGCCCTTGCTTGCGGCTTGTCCAAGAATTGCTCAGTGCCTCAGCTTTGCACCCCTTCCTGCTCACAGCAACCAGAGGGAACTGCAACAAGCAGAGTCTTAAGCAAACATTTGGGGAATCAAAACTTCACTCTCTGAGAATGGTTGGTGGGGGGTGGTGTGTGCTCCATGTACAGATCAGTTTTAGATAGTTTTGTCCTGCTCCGGCAGGGGGGTTGGACTCGATGATCTCTTGGGTCCCTTCCAACCCCTAACATCCTATGATCCTATGATCAGGAGACAGATCCACTGCTCCATGGAGCCTGCAGTTGTCTTCTCCAGTGGGGAGGGAAGAAGCCACTGCCACACATGGCTTTGCTCTTGTTATCCTAGTCCCTCCCCTGCCTTTCCAGGCCACAGTGTTTTCCAAACTCTGCTTTATCCCATCCCTGCTGCTTCCCTTCCAGCGCTACCAGCATCGCTAATAATAACAGGTCTAAATTCTCCTCGCCTTGTGCTTAGTTGGTAGCAATGGGCACCAAGCAGTCTCGTGCATCTTTGTGTGCCTCCCCTCAGTCTCCAGCTCTGCATGTGCCCTTAAATCCATGAAGTGTGTGGGCAATCTGCACCGCTCCCTCCTCCCCTAGTTGTGCAATTCAAGGGGCTGGAGACAGCATCCAACCCCATGGCCTTCAGTCATGGGACTGTGACGCCCATCCCCGCAGCAGGCAGGGCAGGGAGGCCATATCCCTTCCCTCTGCAAGGAGCCGGCAGTGCAGAGCAAGCTGGAAATAGCCCTGGCTGACACAGATACCTGTGCAGAGCAGCACTTGCCTGGGTAACTGCGAGCTGCATGGCGATGAGTCAGCCGCAGCCGCGCTTGTTCAGCGGGCAGCATACAACTTCCCTGCCACCCGCTGCCCGCTGTGGGCTGGATCTGTCCAACCTGGTCCCGTTTGTTGGGGCAGGTGCTGCAAACCCCCACCCCAGGAAGGAGGGAGGGTGAAAGCAGAGGGCACCAGGCAGCAAGAGCAGAAGAGAGACGATGGGAATGACAGCACCATGCAGCTCTCTAAGCTCTTGAGATGCTTTCAAGTGCCAGGAAGGCTGTGTGAGCTGTGATTTTGCTGCATTATTTCTGTTGCCATCTCTGCACCGGGAGCTCCACGCAGAACTGCTTGCAGCAAGCAGCAATTCACACAGGTCCCAGGCTGAGGGGGACTGAGCCCCCCTGGCTGATATCACCCTCAGGGGACCAAGGACCATCCTGGGATCAGCCCTCAGCACTGCCCGGGATGGGAACCCTTTGAGTTGGGTGCCCCAGATCTCAGCCTTCAGCACAACCATAACCAAAGCAGATGGAGAAGGAAGCAATGTGTTGGCTCACCCTGAGCTCCCTGGCCACACCAAGGTGGCCACACTACCCTCTTCATCCTCCTCCTTATCCTCCTCTGCATAGCTGGGGGCCTTAGGCTTGAAGACCTCCGGCAATTGGCCAGTTGGATGGAGATTAATAAATAATCATCCGGCAAACTTCCACCAGGGAGCTTTGTTTCTTCTCCTCCAGTGGTGCTGCTTGTTCAGAGAGCGAAAACCAGGAGAGAGGAGGCCTAGGGGGTGGCATTTTCCCCGCCAGGCTGCCAGCTCCCTGAGCTCCTCCGCAGCTGACTTCACATATCAAAGAGATGCAGGAGGGAGGAGGAGGAATAAGTAAAATCAATGAGAACCTATTTGGCGGGATGAAAGCGTGCGGGTTTATTTATAGCGCTGGCTGGAGCTCAGGTGTCTCCTGCCCAGGGACACGGTGCTGAGGTTCTGAGGAGCAGCAGAGCAGTGTCTGCGTGGAGATGTGCCAGTGCCTGCTGACCTGGCACCCCAGCTTCCAGCTCCACTGAGCACACACCTTGTCCCCACAGCTCCCCAGAGTGCTGCAGGGGGTTCTGCTCCCCAGGCTGGCAAGGGGAGCAGGAGTGGAAGCCCGTGTAGGAGTTTCTGCTCTGCCACCAGTGCCTGCATTCAGAAGGAGCTGAAATCTGACAGCCATCCCATTCCCACTGCTGGTGCTAAGGCCAGGGGTGCAGCAGTTAGCGACAGGGACAGCCAATTACTGTGGGGGATGCTCAGAGGAGGACTGGTGAGGGAGGCAGGGGTGATGGGAGGCATGGAGGCCTGGGGACAGTCGAGGGCAGCCTGGCTGGAGGTTGCCCTGGGCTGGGATCCATGAGGTGGGTAGACGCCCATTGACGTCCCTGCCAGCAACGGCTGCTTGAGGAACAGTAAGTCCTCACTCAGCAGTGTTGGAGATCCAAAGCATCTCCCTTTGTGTCTCGCCCCCTTGGCCAGCTCTGCTGGCGCAGGGGGATCAGGGCCTGCTCTGGTGACAGTGGTGTGTCTCTGGGAAGAGGCAGTTAAACAGAAAGAGGAAGATAAAGCAGTGATGGCAGCACCCAGACTCGGAGCAGCCCTTGGGAAGAGGCAGGAGGAGTCACCCTGCTCAGGGCCAGGGTCAGTGGAGGAGGATGAGGTTGGTCTAAGTCTTGGTCTGCCCTTCATTCTCCCAGGAGCAGAGTGGAGGAGTAACTGGCAGCAAGATGATGGGGATGGAGAAGACACCATTGCTCCCAGTGCTGTCCCGCCAGACAGGGAAGGGAGACTGAGCAGTGCTAACAGGACCAGAAGGACCTCAACAAGCTGAGACAAGACATATGGGACAGTGAGGGGACAGCAGGATGACACCAATTAGCTATGACAGCCCCCCTCAGTGCAGTGAGAGTTACCAGTAACACATTCCAGTGAGGAAGCCAAGTTCAGTGAACAAGTAAGAACGAGGGGCAGGCAGTGCAGCTCCCTTTGGTCCTCACACACCAATGGCTGTCTGGTGCTAGTGTGCCAGGCTGCTCCTGGGGCAGCTCAAGGGGAACACCACAGACAAAACAGCAAGGGAAAAGCTTGGATCAACATGATGCGATGTTGGTGCAGAAAGGGCAGAGCCAAGTGCCCTTTGATAGGGGGTTTCTTCACCAGATAAAGTGAGATGTTGGGTGATTTGAGTGCCCCAGACTGCTGCTGGGCTGACATCCCTGGCAGGAGGGGCTGGCTGGCCCCACAGTGCTGAAGCAGCCTGGGGAGGAGGATAGGCTGCTTCAGCTGCTGTGGTGTGCTGCTTTCTGCAGACAAATGAGTCACTGAGAACACCATGAGGAGTCAATGGGCAACCTGGTCTCTTCAGTCAGCCCACACAGCTGCTGGGCAGCCATCGGGCAGAAGCCTTCCCTACCCTCTGCTGTGCTGCCTGGCCTCTGCCACTTGCTCCAGTAAATTCTTGTCTGTTTCAGTAGCTCATTCACAGCCCCCTTCTTACTCCTTTACCACTGTATTTCTCTCAGCCCAGCTTTCTCTGCAATAACTGCATGGCTTTAGCTCTACGGCACAGGCAAAGCTGCAGTTTTGGAGAGTGGCAGGCTGCAGAACTGTGCAGGCTAGAGCCCTGTGCACCACCCCATGTGTGCATCCCCCCAACTCAATGTGCCAGCTGCAGGCTCCTCTGCCAGGGCTGGAGCAGCTCAAGTGGCTGTCTCTGTTCCGGCTGAGCTTGGTGGCACAGAGTAGACGAAGACCCTCTGCCAGTGAAGCTGCAGAGAGGCGACTTGGGGTTCTCTGTCATGGCACAGGCAGACATGGTGCCCATGTGTGCCTGCGCAAGGGGCTTTGCTGGTATGGTGGATAACTGCTCCTGGAGACGCCCAGGGATGCTGGAATGGCAACAGCAACTTATGAATAAGGTCAGCCACAGCCCTGGTCCCTAGACACACTGGAGCTCAGAGCCAAGACCCCAGCCAGCACCCATCTGCCCTCTGAAGCCACTCTTTGGTTTCCCAGATCCACTCCAGCTCAAGAGACCACATCCTCAACCCCATGGCAAAGAGGCTATCAGAGTCAGAGTGAAGAGACAGTTTCCAGCCAGGCTTGCAGGGAGCAATGGGCCATGCCTCTCAATAGTGCATTTCCAGAGGTTCACTCCTTGCTGACCATGAAACATCACCACATGAAGTCACAAACCGTGGATGGGGAGGAGAAGGCAGGAGCTCCCAGGTGAATGTAGCTGGTCAGGAGCCACTGGCCACAGGAAGCTGGGAGGAAAACCGACACTAGGTGCCTGAGCTCAGTGACTTCAGGTGAAGGACAAGGCTGAGCTAAGTGCCAAGCAGGGCTGAGAGTGAGGGTAAAGAAAAGCAGAGCTTGTGGAAAGGAGCCAAGCAGTGAACTCAGTGAGATGCAGGGCTCTGCTAACCACTGCTGCCCCATGGGGCCTCCAATTAACAGCCCACATGAATGAAGACTGCTTTAGAGAAGGACTTTGGGAGAGCCTCAGGGGAATCAACAGCTTCCACTGCCCCCAGCTTACCCAACCACCTGCTCTGAGAGACCCAGCTGGTGCAGAGTCCCCCTCCCCTGGGCACCCAGTGAAAGTGGCCACGGGAGTGATCACTGTGGCCACCATGCTAACTCTCCCCAGGACTGTGTTTAACACTGAGGAGAGAGTGTCACAGGGTGGGGATGTGGTGAGGCTTCTGGGGATGTTGTAACCAGGAGCCTCATTTGCTGCTGCCTCTCACTGCCTGCACTGCCCGCTCCCCGAGAACATTTTCCCATCCACAAACAGGGGCAGCTGCAACGTGAAACCGCAGGCGGGAGTTTGCACAGCACGGGGTGTCTCCTGTCCAGCCGCTGCTCATTGGCTCCTGCCCCTGTCCCACACTTGGCCTTTGGCAGGCTAAGGGTACCTTCGCTGCCTGTCCCCTCTTGACCGCTGGCCTAATGACATGACTCGCTCCCTGCTGTTTTCAAAGGGCATTTGTAGACTTTTCCTGTTATATTTTACCTCGGTAACATTATCCCCAGCCCCTCCAGGCTCAGCATCATGTTGCTGTGACTGGCTGCAGCGCCTGCGCGGTGCCATGGAGTGTCTGGCTCAGCCAGGGCTGGCAGGCAAGGGGTGGGCATAGGGGGCTTACAACTGGCCAACTGCAGCTGCTGACACCTCTCAGAGCACATAAACACTCAGAGCAGCAGAAGCTGGAGCTCTGGCAGCTCTCTTTCTCCTAGGGATCAGGGTCTCCTTTAGGGCCAGGATGCTCTCAGTGTAACTGCAGGGTCAGTGTGCGCAGGCAGAGATGGGTGTGTGCACACAGGGAATATAACGTCCCGTTCGCACCACCGTGCTGAGGAACTGCGGATCAGACACCCTCTCTACCCACCATGGGTATTTTTGAGGCTGCCACATGACCGACTTCTAAGGAGGTGGAGACAATACCAACTGTAACATCTTGTCCTCCTTTGCATCTCTCCTGATGCTTTCTAAGCCCTTTTTTTGGTGTTATTCAACCATCTCTCCCAGAGTCTCCAGGGCACAGGGAAGCGGTGTGATCTCCACTTTATAGGTGAAAAAACCCAAAAGCCACAGAAAAACACTTGGACAGTGCAAGAGTCCAGAGCAGTCAGGAGCAGAAGTTGAGGAATGTTAACACAAACTTGCAGCCATGTGAGCAGCTGTACTTCGTCCTCCAGGGTCCCACCGAAGCCCAGAAGTAGCAACAAGTTCACCCCTCTGAGATGTCCCCATTTTGCTCCATCTCTGCTGTCCACTGGCCCCTTCTTGGCACAAAGGCAGCCTGACCCAAATGACCCATCCAATTTTGCCCACACAGCTGAAAGAAGCCCTAACTTGTCTCTGCCTGGAGAAGAAATGGGGTAGCACAGGCTAGGATTTGCATTCCTCGTGTTCCTTAGTGCCTCTGAACTGCCTGGCCAAGCCGTGATGTGGTGCGGTGGCTGCTGCCAGGGTGGGCACCCCACAGGCTGCTAATGGCTGGGACTGGAAAGGGCTCATCTTGGGTTAGAAAGCAAGGCTGGAGGAATGGTGTTTCTATACACACCAGAAGGGAAAGGTATTTCTGAACCACATGACTGTACATGATTTTAGAGCAACCATTCACAAGCCATTCCCATGAATAGTTACTTCCTATTTGAGTACCACTGGTAGAAAGGAAATAACGAGATTCTCAAGCAAGAACCTCGCCTTTTGTGCAACAAATTCCTCCCAAGAGACTACTTTTATGGTGAGGCCTTCCAGTCCTGTTGTTTGCCCTAACAGGACAAACATACTTCCTGTTCTCAGCTTACCTCCTCTCTCCACAGCATTCAGTGTTGGTGCCTTCTGTGCAGGAGATGCTGGGGGGTATGTACTCCAGGCCACCACCCAGCAACTGGGAATTCAGGTCTTGGTCTGCAAGGAATTGCATTGCCCCAGAGTAAGGCATGTTCCTCCCCTAGGCGCTGCTGATGCATCCTAGCACCACTGCGCCCAGTGCTGTGCGCTACAGCTGTGCATCACACCAGCAGCAGTTTTGGGACCAGACCTCCCACCCATGGGAAGAGAAGCAGCTTGGAAAGCACCTTGGGTAAATTTTTCAGCACTTCATAACAGTAAGTAGTAATAAAGTGCCACAGTGATGGGGAAGAGTTTGGATCTGCTTGTCTCTTGCCTTGTACAATCACAACAGCAAAGCTGCCCCCGGCCCCCAGGCTTTCATCAGCTGTGTAACACACTGTCTGCTGACATCTTTTGGTGCAAGACCTGGAGTCATAAGGGAAAATCCAAGGTTGCTACATCCCATGGTGTTCATGGCAGGTCCTGAGCCAAAGGGAGACCAGAGGGAACAAATGAGTTACTGGAAACACGTCTCCTTGTGAAAGAAAAGCAAGGCAAGTATCAGGATGGGCACCAACTCTTCCTACCAGAGGAGCCCCTTCTATTCACCCATTGGAGGCAGAAATCCCTGCTCAGATTGTTCCACATTGCTTTCCTTCACCAGCCTTTCACCTGAGCCACCTGAGGGGATCTGAGGACCAGGAGCCATTAGGCTGCAGGTATTGCCCCTCCATGGTTGTGTATTGGCTAATTCAGGCTGTAGAGCCAAGCCCTGCTCTTTCCTGTGTAATGGCTATGGGTAAGCAAATAGAACATTCATGAGATTTTTGGTCCCATCATTAATTATTTGTGAAAGGGCTTTTAGTGTACGCCTCACAACCCCAGACAGGAGAATGATGTGCGTGACATCAGGATGCTCCCAGCAGCACTGGGATGAGCACGCAGATCAAAACAAGGGGAACCTGGAGATCTTCTGCTCCTCACTGCTCTTTGCTCTCAGCCACCTGGCCCTGCTCCAATACAGACCCACTGAGCTTGGAAGTAACCCTCGACCCAACATGCTGCGCTCTTAGTTTTTGTGTCTCAACTCAGAGTGATGTGGGGGACTGTTATGTGGTGCCTGGAGGTGCTGGGTACCCTCACATTTAAGAGCTGGCACTTTAATGGTGTGCGCGGTACTGTTTAAAGTGGGTGGGTGTACGTCCTGCATGTGGCCCTGCAGGGCACTCTGCAGATTCCACGATTCTGTATGACCCTGGTCACCACATGCTGCACTCAGGCTTCATAACCCCCAACTCAGGGTTATAGGGGGCTGTTGAGTAACACCTGCTCACACCGACAGCCCCTTTGGTGACCCCACTTTTACAGGCTGGTGTTTCTAACATGTTGCACAGCGCCGTTAGAGCGGATTCCCGGGGCGGTGAAGAAGCTAATTGTGCCCCACGCGTGGGATACCGTGTGGCTGCGGGTGCCGCCTCCTGCCCCGCTCCCTCCGCCCCGCACTCCCGCAGCCGCCGGGCGGGGGCTGCGTAGAGGGTGNGCTGCTCTCTCGGTGCCGCCTCAGCCCCAGCCGGAGGTGGAAGATGGCGGAGCCGGGGCCGGAGTGCAGCTCTCTGCTCGACGAGGATCTTTCCTCCTTCGTCTTCAGCTACCTCGCAGACAGCCAGGTATAGGGGGAGGGGAAAGGCGTTGGGGGGGTTCTGCAGTCCGGTCCCGCAGCGCGGTGCAGTGCAGGAGGAGGGGGGGAACCGGCAGACCCGCCGCTTCCCGCGAAACCTAGGGGAAGAGCCGGTCCCCGCAAACCTCCACTCCGCGGCCCCGGCTTTTTCCATCAGGTGCCGGAGGGTCTGCGGTGGTCCCGTTTGCTCCGCGGATGCGCAGAGTGGGAAGTGAGGGGAGGGGGGACGCGTGGAACCCCGGCACCCCCGCGGCTCTCCCCGCACCCCTCCGCGTGGCGTCGGGGCGGCCCCGGCGCGCAGCAGCCCCGCAGCGTTTTCAGCACCACTCGCACGTGGACTCCCGCCCCCCCCCCCACTTTCTGCAGAAAATTGGGGTGTGGGGGAAGAGAAGAGAAGTTGATGGTTTAATCGGGCTTTGAATGCACAGCCCCCTATTCTTCTTTGCAACAGCACTATCCCCGCAGCAGCTGTGGGGATGGAGACTGCGGGGTGGGGGGGCTCCGCAGGGGGCTGCGCGGTGGGGGCTGATAAGAGCCGGGCTGTGGGATGAGTCATGGCCAGCGTCAGTTCCACGCATTCGGGCTGGGATCTTGGGGGATGGAGGTTTGGGGAAGGGAGGGGGAAGTTGCGGGGAAAGGGGTCTCGGTGCAGCGAGTCAGTGGCTACACGACGTGGATGGGCGCCGGTCGGGGAATTAAAATCAGATTAAGGCTCCTTGGCAGCTCCCACACGATCACGAGAGCGAGCGGTGCTGGCTATAGGGCTTGCATGCTTTTCCATTTTGGGGGGTGGCGGAGAGCTCTATACAATAAGTCTGGAGCAGAGAGAGCCGTGGCTATCTGGAGCATGTTTTGCACCCGGATTGATGAGGCTGGTGCAGGTGGGAAGAGTTTTCTATAGTTCTGCATCATCCCTCCAGCCCTTCACTTTCATAACCACAGATTACAAAATCACTTTGGTTGTTAAGTCCAGCACATTCATCTCAGCCCTTGCTCTCTCACCAGTTTAGCTCCAGGATTGCAAACAAGCGTGAGCGTGTGTGTGTGTGTGTGTGTGTGGAACGGAACGGGACTGGGACTAATCTTGCTGTTTGGGTTCAAAACAAATAAGATCTCAAGACTTGGTAAATCAGATTTGCCTCTGGTGCATGTGCCAGACAGAACCAGGCAGGTCTTGCCACCAACTAGATTGATGTGGTCCGGGCACCTCTCCTCACATGCACCAGCTCCAGAGCACTCCAGCTTGGCATGGAACCCTGGGCAACTGGCGGAGGGCAGAGCAGGGGGGAGGTGGCAAGTGGCTAACGAAGAGATGCCCCCAGGTTGATTACAACAGAAAGGTCAGTCAGGGTGAGAAGTGAGCCGAGAAGATTTTGTAATCAGTTGGCCTTTTCTGATTTGGATGGATTTGTTATTGCTGAGGGAGCCATAGGCTAGAGAGGTGGTGGCTGGCCGTGGGGTGCCATCCCTGGAAGACATGGCAGAAAGGCTGCAGATACCACAAGCACCACTGCTTCCTGGGCAGGTGAAAGTTCCTGGCGCTGCTTTCTGCGATAACCTGCCCGTTCTCCGCCAGCTTAATGTGAAATGAAAAGCTTGTGTGGTTGCGGCACACATCTGAAGGCTATTGTGTTTTGGACAGCATTCGATATGCCAATTTAGGAATTTTAATCCTAAAAGGCACTGCTAAGGAGGGGAAAAAATCCCATGAATTGTCATCATCATCTGGTGCAAAACCACCATGTTGTGAACATTCCTTGCAAAATGTGGGGCTGCAAAATGGCCTGTGATGAAACAAGAGCATTTTTGTGGCATCTCCTAAAATAGTTTGCTGTGCCTGACCCCTTTTTTCTCTCACACACATGCACTGTGCTGGAGGGAGCAGGGTAGGCACCTGCAGAGTTAGAGGCTGTCCCATGCCTGCGGGGTGTGTAAAGTGAGGAGCAGCACAGGGAACAGGGCAGCTCTCTGCAGGTTCCCTCAGCGGTGCTGGGCAGCCCTGTTTGCTCTCCCGCCTGGCGCCTGCTCGTGATAATTGTGTTTCCTCTCTGGCCCCATGTGCTCAGCAGGGTTAAAGGCTGTGGTAAAAAGAAAAAGCCCCCTCAGCTATGATTTGCATAAATTTGCTTCAGAAACACCTGAAGTTGTAAGTCTGTGTTGTGCTTGTACCTTAACCTCTGATGAAATTGCAGGAAGGCTCCAGCCTTGGCTGCTGTCACATGCCGCCTCATAACTGGGAGCAGGAGGCGGTCCCGGGCTAACTGCTGACGTCTCTCCCCATTACTACTGTATGAGCCTTTCCTTACAACTGGGTTACTGACTTCTCAATGAAGCCTGAAAGCTACTTCTGCAAAGTCCCCAGTGTTCCAGCACAAGTTCAGATTATCCTGAGAGACTACAATATCAGGAGGCCATAAGATCATGACTATTACCCATTTCCTTCGTGGAAATCTTGAGGAACTCCAACTCTCCTCCTCTGTCCCCCATGCTCCTTTCTAGTCCCTGCTTTCACAGTAGGGCCTGAGAAAAGTGCAGTTGGGTGCATGCAGGGGCCAGGTGATCCTTTCCTCTCCAGGGTGGAATCCTCTGGAGGGGTCCTGAGGAGGTGCGGGTGAAGGTTTGACATGGACGTTTACATCAGTCCTGTAATTATGTGGGCAAGTGCTGAGGATGCCTACTAACCTCTATTTACATATTGAGGACAGCAAGAATTCACGTGGTACCTGCATTGCTACAGAAAGAACATCAGGGCTTTTCACTTGATATCTGACTTTCTTTTCCAAAACCAAGAAAAGTCTTTCTGTTTTGCTGTGACTCACAACATGCAATTTCTGGGCCCACTTAATCCATTTTGTGCAACTCCTTGCTGCTCAGAGGTGTGAAGCTGGTTGTAGCTGGTTCATCTGCTGGCACCAGTGCTCTGCCAAGAGCACCGTGGAGCAGCTTGGTGACTCTCATTTCTCTTGACACTGATCTTTACAAGAGGCAGGAGCAGTTTGACTCTTCCAGCTTTGATTTGTTTAAAAACTTAAGACAAAATGCAGCAAGGGAAAAAAAAAAAAACCCCTGCCAAAACCCAGGCTGCTTCTGGGAGAGGTGCTTAGAGATCTCATGAACCAAAATGCAATATTTCCTCTTGAACTTCTCAGCCTCCTGCTAGCAGCTTAATCCATTGATGGGCACAGGAAGCATGGTGAAGCCCTTGGTGGAAAAGCAGTCCATAGGCTGGATTGTTACTACAAATAATGGAGTGGGGACATGTCCCTCATTTCCGATGATGCTGGGCAGACCGGTATTCTGCCTTTTCTGTGGCTTTTCTACCAGAGATTTGGGGGGAGCAGTGTCTAGATGGCTGAGATAGCCCAGAGGCCTGTGCAGAGCAGCTCCAGCTCAGCTGCATTGCTGCAGCTTAGGCTGAAGGGCTGCCCCGTGCTCCCCTAGAAAGCATGGCAAGGCGCCTGTGCCCGGTGTCTCTAGCCGACAGTGGCAATTTGCAGAGGCTACGCTGGTTCATTTGCAGAGCGGAGGATGGCGGTTGCTGGGGATGCCGGTTGCTGGGGATGCCAGCAGCCGCAGCACTGGCTGTAGGAGATGGTGAGCATGATGTGCTGCTGAGCCTGCTGCTTGGAGCAGCCGTGCAGGAAAGGAGAGCTGGCCTGAAATCTGGCACCTCAAAGAGCCTCCCTGAACACCACCTGCCTTCACCCCCTGTTTTTGATCTGATGCCCCAATCCAAGGTCTGCCCCACACAATGGGCTTTCCTCTGCCTCCTGCCTGCATATCCCTGCCCTGTCTCATGCTGTAATAGAAAGACATCTCTCCAACAGGTGAATAATTAAGGCCTCAACCTAGTGTCTCCAGCCAAGGGAGCTTTGTGAGGGAGCTGGATCTCTCCTACATTAATCTTTCCAATGTGAGTAGCCTCCTTGCAGTCAGAATCTCCACTTGCTTGAGCACTTCAGCACTGTTAGCTGTCAGATGACACGAGACGTGCGCAAGTGATGCCCTTCCAGCCCCAGTCCCCTTCCTGGCTTTGAGGAATGTGTCCTTTGGTGCCCAGAACAGGGCACTACAGGCTGGCTCCTGTGCCTCTGGCCACTGCTGCCTGTCAACTCCCAAGATGCAGGAGCTCACCAGGCTCTGAAATCCCCTTTGGTGGGGTTGGAGACCTGCTCATGGCAAAACACGGGAGCGCTGCATGTGCACTATCAGCAGGGAGAGTGCTGGCAAGGGCACGTATCTCACTGTATGGCAGCACCCATGAGAGCTCAGGGACATCACCCATTCAACTGGGCAGAGGCTTTGTGCCAGGACAGTTGATGCCATTGCTGCCTGTGGAGCAAACACCACTGAACCCACTGCACCTTCTGCCTGCCCATGGTGAGATGCTGTCATTGGGGTGAGGGGCATTGTCCTTGCACAGTGCTCTGAGCTTGAGTGCCTGTGGGGCTCCAGCACTGAGGGTGTCCTGTCTCTGCAGGGAAGGAAAGGCTGCCCCCAGAGATAAGGCTCCATGTGTTGCGCTCACTCGCCGCCTCCGAGGAACCAGGGACATGAGGTGCTGGCAAGGCCTTGGTCGGCAAACACGTTTGCCAGAGGAATAGTTTGTGGGCTCCTGTGGCTGAGCCCCACTCCATGGCAACCCTGTGCGGACTTATATTTCTCGTGACTGCTTGGCAGCCTGAAGTGATTTAGCGGAGGGGGAGCTTTGTATGCTTCGGACCAGCCACTGCCAGCATGGCTGTGCCAGATCGACCGCTGCAGTCCCAGCCACGTGGCATTCCTCCTTCTGGGGGGTCACAGGCTGGGGTAGCCCCTCACCCACAGCCCAGGAGCAGGCAGCCGGCTCTCTGCGTGCTGTGCTTGGAAGGTTCTCCGCACTGCCCATTGCCTGGCAAAGGACACTCTTGCAAGCGCCTGGAATATGCTGTCTGAAGCTGCCTCTTGCTTGTAGTAATGAGCCAGAGACTAAAGGTTGAAGTTAATGGGGCGGGTGGTCAGGTGAGGTAGTGACCTACTTCCAGGGTCAGGTGAGCAGTAGGCACTGAGGTGATGGTTCAGCCAATGTGTTTCCCTTCCCTTATCATTTGGCCGTTCTGCTTTTCAGCACTATTCCCGAGCTCGCTGGCTCACACTTAATTATTTATTTATTTATTTATTTACTTATTTATTGCTTTTTGTAATGGGAGCTTCCAAGAAATGCCAAAGGACTTTGCACAGATCTGGCTATGCTCATTAGCCCCGTCCTTGCCCTGCTCTGCTTCGCTGCGCCTCCCAGGCAGAGAGCAGCCTCGGCTGAGCTGCTGCAGATGGCTTCGTTAAACCGGTTCCCTTCAGAATTAAAACAGAAGAAGAAAACCTGAAAATCTCCTTTGGCCCTGTAGAGTTGGAAACCACCACCCCCTCCACCTCTCCCCGGGTTGGGGTTACCCATGTGGCAAGAATGGTGTCTGCTGGTGGAGGGTGTGGAGATAGTGGCAGCCCTAGGGGCTCTTTGGGATGGCCCCATCCAGTAGCCAGACTAACCTTTGATCACTGTTGGCTCCCGGGCACAAATGTAGGGCTTAGGGAAAATACTTCCCTTATCTTCCATCCCTGCTGTCCCTGGGTGCCAGCTGCCTTCCCAGTGTCCCCTGCACTGGGAGATTCGGTGAGGGAGCACAATGAGGGTCCTGCTGAGGTACCACAGGAGCTTTTTCTATCTGCCCATGTGTCCTCACTGTCCCTGTGGTACGCTGCCCACTCTGGCCACAAGCAGCAGGCATGTGCCCTTGCAGCTGGGAGCAGGAGGGGCAGCCTGTGTGCAGGGGGTGAGGCGGGAGAGACCCTGGTGTGCCAGGAGAGCTGATGTGACACTTCTCCCCTCTCCTGGGACTGAGCAGCACATGCTTTATATGGGTGTTTTTGTGCTGAGGTGGCAGAGGATGAAACGAGTGCCTCCAGGCCTTGCAGTGACTCTGGTTGCAGGGCAGCAGCTATCTTCACGGAGATGCATTTTCTAAATTCTTCCTCTGTGCTGCCGCTGCTCCCTGCGGTCGGTCGGTCGCTGCCCGCAGCGGCAAGGAGCACGCTGGCCCGAACGGCCCCTTCTGCTGAGCCAGCACCGTGGCTCAGGCTCCTCGTTCCCCTTTCAGTTTGCACCAAGTTCATTGCGGCTTCCCCGGCCTTTTTTTTGGGGAGGCTTTGGGACCCTGTCTGGCCCTGGCACATGGGGCAGTAGGTGAGGGTGGTGGGAGGTGTCATCCTCCCCTGCCAAAAGTCTCTTTTCCCACCTAGTCCCCGAGGAACCTTTCATTTCCGAACTTTCGTGCACGTTGACAGCAAGGAAATCCTGTGGTGGGGGAGATGAGGGAAGAGGGCAGAGCACTGGTGCGGCTGAGCGGCAGCCGGAGCAGCGTGCTGGGCTGGGCCTCGTGGTCGCATGGACGGACGGAAGGAAGGAAGCCCAGCTGCTTCTCATCATGTTTCTCCTCCTCCCTCCCGCCAGGATGAGGGGGAAATGCGAATTTCACTGCCTGCAAATGGCAGCTGGGGACCTGGTTGTCCTGCCATGAGGGGACCCGTGGTGGGAGCAGCTGTAGCTGTCCCGCTGCACACAGCGCTAGGATGCAGGAGAGCTCTGCTGGGAGTAGGCAGCATGGTCCCCGTACCCCAGCCAGAATTCCTGCTGAGCCCCTCTGGCTTTGTTTGTGGACAAAGTGCCTAGGAAGGAGTGAGTTATGTTTTTGGGTTTTTTTTTTAAACCCAAGTGCAAATGAGTTTCTTAGAGAGTGCAGATGTATCTGTGGGGTGTTTCAGAAGACATCCCAACGGGACACTGTCATGACCCTTTGCACACACACGGGACGGAGCGGGCTGAGCTCCAGCCACACCGCAGCTGCTGGGCTGGGTCAGAGCAAAGGGCAGTGCTGGTCGCAGCCCAGGCAATGGGCATACGCACGCTTGGAGAGCAGCGAGGAGCTGGAGGTGTAAAACATTGCACTCTGCAGTGCCCATGGAAGGCCACGACAGGGACAGGCTCTGGCTGCTGGGTCCTGCCCAGCAGGACCCAGCTCCTCTGAGCATCCTGTGCCAGTGCTGGTGGGTGCGGGACTGGGTGGCCACGGTGCTTTGGCTCCGTGGGCTCAAAGGAGGGCAGAGCTGCTGCCTGTGTGCCAGGGGACTGGGGCTCTGTCTTCTCTGGCAGAAGGCAGGGCAGGACACTGGGACTATGCAGGGGCTAGCACTAGGCTAGTCAGCGGTGCCCATTCCTGCCACACAGAAATTGCTCACCTGGCACCCAGCAGACAGGGGTGAACTTTGTCCCAGCTCAGGTCCCTCTGCCCTGATTTCCTGAGACTTGCACATTTTTAACAGGCCCCAGTGCAAATGTTTTTAATTTTCATGGCCCTTGGCTTTGAGCTAATTAAACTTTGTATTCCTGTTGGCTCCCTTCAAACCGTGGATGCTTTGCTTTGCCTCTCTGCTCCAGGGCCTGTGTGAGGTGTGTGTGGCTCTGAGCCACCTTCCAGCATCTTAATGACAAGAGGGTTTTTAAACCTTCGTTTGAACAGTGCAAACCCCAGAGCTGAGCTCTGCGTTGCTGAAGCTGGAGATTTAAACCAGCCAGTATAATTTCTTCTTGTGAGCAGCCTTGCACCCTGATAGTCACGACCCAACTGCACTTAATAGCAGTCAGAAAAAACGGCAAACGTTCTTAAAAAGGAAGTTTCTGTTGCTGTGTGGGCCCCACCAGGAGATGTGTGTGTGGGTTTTGGGTGCTAAAAACCATTTCCCAGGTAACAGAACTTAAGCCTGTGAGAACTGTATGGTTTTCTCAGGCTGAAAGGTTGGATGGCATTTGAGCTCCCTTGTTTTTTTCTCATGACCATGTCCTTTTAGGAAAGAATAAGTATGTCTATTTATGTTTGTTTTGAAAATGAGAGCACGAGGGACATGTCCCCAGAAACTCCCATAGTGCAAGTTGTCAACCAGTTCTGGTGGGGATAATGATCACCAGCCACCGGCCCTCCGCAGCTCCCAGCTGAGCTGGGATCAGGGGCAGCCCCTGCCCTGCAGCCCTGGAGCTTGGGATGAGCAGCAGTCAATGTGAGGACACACGTGCTTGTGTACGCTCGTCTCCTCATGGTGACCAGAGGCTTCAGGATGTGGAAGTGGATGCAGGAGGAAGGAAATTGGCAGCTGAGTGGGGAAGGCTATCACAGGGTGATAGGTCCGTTAGGACAGGCGTAGATGGGAAGGGCTTCAGCTGCTCGTTTATTATTTATTACTGTTGACTCCTCCTGCCTGCGCTTTTGGTCATGCTTCCTAGCCTGCCTGTGGTGATGGCTTCTCCATTGCCATGTTGGTGTGTCTGGGTTGCAGTGCTCATGAGGGTCTGCTTGCCCAGACTCCCTTGTCTCAGCTTGCACTACTCTCCTGCTGCCCGTCTGCCTGGAGGAGCTGGAAACCCATCTGTAGCTGAGTAAAGGATAAATGGAAGGTGGATTATCAAGGGAAGACTGTCCCCTCTCTGCTGCTCGCTTATGACACCGTGAGGACTGGGAAACGCAGCTTTCAAGTTTCTCTCTGCATTTATGTAACCCCAACCAACTGTTTTTGGAAAGAACCATCCTGTCTCATTTAGATACCTAAATATAGCAGTTGCTCTGGAGGGAGGATTAGCCTGCAAATGCCCTGGCGGGTACAGGACCCTTGTGGATGTGTGTTAGGGGATGGTTAAACCTCATTCAGCCAGGCCTGCTGTTAGCACTGTGGGCTCACAACTGTCCAGGACAGTGGGGAGACCACAGCAGTGACCCAGCTGCACAGGCTGGGAGGGAACCAGGAAACCTGTATAGATGTGGACTGCAGGGTTTGCTCTCAATGTCTCAGTGCCTTTTGAGTCCAAAGCCCATGTATGCCCAAACCCAGTGTTTGCTCACATGGCATTGCTTCCCCTTGGAGGGAGGAACCATGCTCCAGGGCTCAGAAGCGGAGCTGAGCTATGAGGCAAAGCCTGTGCATCCAGCACTGCCAAAGGGCTCTGTGGACCTGTGGCACATTGGAGCGATGATTCAGGGCTTGTAGAGCAGAGTCGCTGCTGCAGCATGGGGCTGAGTGGAAAGGCAAGGGAAGGTAAAGGTCCTGCTGCTCTTAGGTGAATGGAGACCACAGGCATCAAAGACTTTGGGCTCCTTTAGTGAAAGATGTTAGGCCAAGCTGAGGGATACCCCACATGTGGAGCCTGGGTCTGAAGGAAGAACCCTGATGTTTGGTGATGCTGTTCCCAGGTCTGTGTTCTTTGGCCTCAGTGACATGTAGGTGAAATAGAGGAGGCAGAGTCTGCACACAGAAAAGGGATAAGACGGCATGGTGGAGATCTGGCCAGAGGGCTCACAGCATCCCCTAGATCTCCCAAACCACTCTGGCAGATGGCTGCAGCCCTTCCACCCTGCTCCAAAGAGTACAAATGTGCAGCAGATAGGGTTACCTGGCCCCAAGAGCGGTGTTGGCTTTCATCTAGATCGATAGCCCTGCCTGCCTGCGTCTGATGGCGCACTCAGCTAGCAATCCAAGCCCTGCCAAGAGGAGACACCCTCTGAGGCTCTGTTGCCCACTCCAGACCCTGCTTGTCTGTCTGTCCATCTGCCTTGACATGAAGGCAGAGCCAGTGACGACCACAGTGCTGCGGCTGTGCTGTCGGACTCCGTCATGCGTAAAATGTAATAAATAGGGCCATAAGCCTTTTACGAAGTCTATTTCCACCCTTGGATCCGGGATTTAATGCATGGCTGCTTAGAGAGGCTGAGGATTTCAGGGGTCAGCAAGGCTAATTGCACTGCTGGAATAAAAGGGTGTGCAGCAGGATCCTGCGTGTGGGCAGGAGGGGGTGCCGGGTGTCCCAGCCGCCTGCTGCACTGTTCTGGCTCTGTGTGCTTCGTACCAGTGACTTGGGAAAGCAGTGGCCACGCACAGTGGCTTGGCAAAGGATGTCATCCCTGAGGAGTGCTCCTTCGCTGGGCACTGATGGCTTTTGGGGCTGCGGGGACTGTGCCAGCTAGGGAGTCACATGCTGCAGGTGTTTGGTTCCCTGCTGCTCGGTGGTGAATGTGTGTCTGGCTGAGCATGTCTGCTTGGAGTGCTTGATCTTAGATTACCTGGAAGCTGAAGGAAGCTTCCATGGGGACCACAGGACAGTGAGTGTCAGGGCTGGCCTGGGCTTGGCTGGACCCAGTGTCATCTCAGCCTGTCGGGAGCATCTCCTCATGCTGCAGAGGGGAGCTGGATACTGCCCTGCCAGGCTGCCTGCTGGTGTCAACAGCACAAGCTGGGATGCGAAGGGATGCGTAAGCCTAGAAATGGTGCTGTGGGGAGACAGTCCCACCAGGAGTGGCAGTGCATTGCCTGGGCAAGAGCTGGAGGCACAAGCCTGTCTGGGTGCTCCAGTGCTGGGTGCACACTGCCAGCACAGTGCTATGTGGAGGTGTCAGGGAGGGACTAATGGGAGTTGTCCTCTTCACAGGGACAACTGGCAGCCAGGATATGCCCTGTAAGGTGACAGGGACCCAGATTCCTGGAGGCTTCCAGAGCTTTGCCCTATGCCAACCGGCTGTGCAGGGTTGTGCCGCTGGCTGCGGCAGACGGTGGATGCCAGCTCTGCTCAGTTACTTCCATGGCTGATCCTGTCATCTCCATCTCACGCCAAGTGCTGAAGTTGTCATGGAAACTGGCATGGCAGCCTCACCAGCAGCTCCAGCACAGGATGCTCGGTGTGAGCGCCTGGCCAGCACTGGTCTGCTGTAGCAGTGGCGGGTGGCTGGCTCAGTTGGCCACTTGTTGCTGGTTCTTATTCCTCGAGGGCATCAGTCTGCTGACGAGCTGCAGCAATGCACACACAGAGCTGCTTCTCCAGCCCTGTAGCAGGGCCAGTCCATTAGTGTTCACTAATCCCAGAGAAAACCTTGCAGAAAGCAGAGGAAAAAAGCCCTATAGTATTGCTATTAATAGTACCTGTTCACAGCGTTAGCTTTAGCAGCACCGTTCCCACCTTCCTTCATCACCGCTGTCGCATGGGTCTCATTCTTCTCCCTTCTTGCTGCCCAAGTGGTTCTTAGGTAACCCCAACCTCCTGGCACACCCTACACTTCCACCGCTCGCCAGCTTGTTTGGCTGTGGGAAGAGATGGTCTGCAAACCCTTCCCTGCAGTGGGAAATGGAGCGGGGTCTTCTTTTTTTCCAGGGTTAATTTTCCTCTGGTGACCATAACTCTGAACTCTGCTTGCCTTCGCTTCTCCTCCCACGTTGCTCTTGTCCAGTGGGGCTGTGTCGTGCCAAAAGATTTCTCCCTGGAGCATCCCTGCTGCAACTCCGTGCTGGTGCTGGAATTCTGCTTGATCAGTGGAAGAGGCAGTGCCTGAGCTTGACTGATAGGGATGGAGTATTTTACACTTGTATTTCAGTGGGTGTTTTCATAGGTTTCAAGCTATGGTCCTCTGTTCCTAGCATCCTCCATCTTCAGAGCTCATGCAGACTCCTAGGAGGGTGCAGGGCTTTGAAAGGGCTTTGAGGATTCATGGCTTCAGCCCACTGCTTTGAGGCAGCATCTCCTACCATTGCCGGAGAAAGGCCTATTTCTCCTATTCCTGAACTCAGCAGTCACAGAGTTCCTCAGGTTTCTGGGCTAATCTGTTCCTGCCTTTAATGAGCTGCCTCATTAAAGTGTTTTTTCCCAAATAACCAACCTCCCAGGTTGAGTGAGAGGCTGGTGGTGTCTAACTGTTGACAACTGGAGACCTGCAGGCTGCAAAGGGCTTTCCCAGCTGTTTGCAGGAGTGTGCAGCCTTTTCACCCAGTGATGAGCCACCCTGTAGCTGTTGGATGTCATGACGCATGACCAGGAACTGTCTGGCCGGCCTTCACCTGGGCACTTGAGCTTGTTACCTTGTGCTGGGATGCTGGAACAGCTGGTTTAGATAAGTGGAAATCTCCATGCTGGGTGCCTCTGCAGTCATGGCCTCACGGCAGTACCTGTCCAGTGGATGTTGGTCCCAGCTGGTTCCCATAGCTCTGGCTGAGCAGGGTGCGGGGCTGGGAGCCCATGAGGCAGTGGCTGCAAAGGAGCCTCTGGTGACATGACAGCATTTCACAGCTGCTACAGTTCAGGCTGAGCCAGCCCCCATCTCCAGGCCATGGTTTTTAAGGTGGCAATGATGCAAGGCGGTAAGGTGCCTGATGCCAGCACTGCTGGGGCTGCTCTCCATTTAGATATAGCTGACCCAGTTGCTGAGTGGGGGCTGCTGGTCCCACCTAGTGCCACACCTCGGGCTGTGTGTGTATGAGGGGTTCTTAACAACATCAGCCTGGGAGCACAGGGCTGCAGCCACCTGCACCCTGCTCCAAGGCAGGGCTGCAGGAACACTCTATTCACAGGATGCAACTGTGCTGCTGCTCAGGGAACACCATGGCTTCATAGCCTGCAGCTTCCTCGGTACCCCTCCCAGAGCTCCTGACTGTGGGCAGGTGTGAGGTGAAGTGAAAAAGGCAAACGTCTTTTGGGTTCTGTGGAAAAGGGATCTGCCCCTGCAGAAGGGGGTCAGCCAAGTGGACTGTGGTTTGGCAGGACAGGAGCCAACCAGGCTGCCCAAGGGGCTACAGAGAGCCATCTCCTGTGCTGCCCTGTCAGTGTTCTACCTGCCCTGGGCCTGGCTCTCAGAACAGAACTTCGAGGGTGCTGGCAGGTGTAGGGACAGGGTCCAGTGCCAAATTGTTGGTGAGATGAGGCTGCGGACAGTAGCAGACCTGAGCTCTCATCCACAGTGAGCTGCTCTGTGGTGGAACAGCACCACTGGAACAAGGAGGCAGGTGCCATAAGAGCCAGGACACAGCAGTGGGTGAGATGGGAGTGTGGCAGTGTGGCCCTGCAGAGACTGGGAGTCAACCCTGTTAATCCTGTGTCTTCCTCCCTGGAATCAGGGCATCTGGCCAGGACACTTTCCCGAAAAGAGCTGCTATGCATAGTAGCCTCTGACTGGCTAGAGGGGACACGGTGTCCTCATCCAAAAGCCTCTTGGGGTCCCATTGGCTGGGTGTTTTCACAAGCTGTTGGCCTTGGCATACCTGGAGAAAGGCAGGTCCCTGTGGTAGGTCCAAGCAAAAGGCTTGCTGCGGAAAGGGAAATTAATTATAGGCGCTTTGCTGCATCCGAGCGACTGCAAGGGCTGATGTTTCTCCTGTTGGCTGATAAACTAATTGTAGTGACGAAACCTCAACAAAAGCAATGCTTTTAAATGCTTTCTTAATTAATAATTCTCAATAATTACTTGACGTCAATGACCAATAAACATTTCGGAGAAGGGAAGTTACTGTTAAGTGCCTGATACCTTTGCTTCTCCTGTTGCAATGATGGAGTTCCTGCAGCCCTGATGAATCCCACAGAAAAGCTCTGGAAGGGGAAGGCCAAGCCCAGTGTTTTTAAAGGAAAACATTAAGCAGGAAAAAAGTGATTATTCACGTGTTTGTCCACAGGGAAAAGCAGAGGGAAGCTGAGGAACCACTCAGCCCTGCTGCTCCCTGATGAGCAGTTAGCCAGGGATGGTAGTGCTGATGGGCAGATGCCCAGAGGGGTGGCACCTATTGGTGACTCCTTGCTGCTTCTGAGCCCCCAGTGGGGTGCTTTCTTGAGAGCAGCAGGAGCAGGAGTGCATCTGCTCAGGAAATCCATGATCAAGCGGTCTTTGAGGCCCTAATGAGGTCCAGCACCAGTGGAGGGTAACCTCCCTCCCACAGGCATCTCCCTCATGCCTCCTCCTCCTGTTCCTCCTCCTCCTTCCCACAGTCTGTCTGAGGGCAGCATCTCCCAGCTCGGTACTGCCATCCCCAGAAAATCACTAGTAGTGTTTTATTGGGTGGGTATTAGGGGGACCCTGGTCTATCTGCTTATAAGCAAAGCCTTGAGAAACCTGCTGTTCATCCTCACCGCACTGCTCCTGGCTGCAGTGCGGTGCTGGGAGAGTTAATGTCCTCCTTCTCCTTCTCTCTCTGCTTCACAGCCGTCTTTAAAACTGCTGGAGCCAGAGCTGTGCAGTCCCTGTTCCCATTCCTTTTACAGTATGGGCTGGCTGGCCCGTTAGGGAGCCCAGCCGGCTCCTCCATCTGTCCAACTGCTTTCCTTCTTTGGATGTCCCTGTGCTCGCCCAGGCGCTGCCTCCCTCCCATGGGACCCAAGCCTCCAGCGAGGGGCAATGGCTGGGGCAAGGGGCTGCCTGGGGCTGGAGGTGGCAGGCACAGGGTGCAATTTTTGCAGAGGGTTCTCCAGGATGATGCTGGGTCTCTGCCAAGGTGAATGCCAGCCAGCTGCCAGGCACGGTTAGCACTCAGCAAGCCCTTTATACCTGCAAATCCCTTGTCTGGCATTGGCAAAGTCCTGCTGCTGGAAAGGTGGCTAGCTGGTGGGGAGTGAGGAGAATGGCACAGTTGGGGAGTGTGAGCTGTTTGGGGTGAAGCTTCACCATCAGGGATGAGGACAAAGCTCCTTCCAGGAGGTCATCCAACACATTCCACCATGCCATCCAAAGCTGTGGTCCTGGGGGGGGGATACAAGTGGTGATGCCATGGGAGGCCCCCAAGCCGAGGCAGTGTTGTGGGCAGGCAGGCACTGCTCCCCTCTGAGCCCTTCCCTAACTACCATCTCTCACATCTTGGGTGTCCCAGGCAGGGGTGTTCACTGGCTGCTGTGGAAGCATTGCTGCCTGACAGCCAGCCTGACCATAGCAGCACATTCTCCTGGCTCTGCATCCCCAGTGCTCCATGCCCTGTTACCCAAATACCAGCCACTGCCCAGGGTTTGTGCCCCTGCGAGCCTGGTGAAAGCAGGGGAAAGGTCTTTGGGGCTGAGGGGGAACGCAGAACAGTGTCAGTGTGTCCCCTCTCTGTTGCTTCAGCAGATGGCAGCACAGGGAGGAGGAGGTCATTCACAGATCAATCTGGGACGTTTTGGGGTTGCTGTAAGCCTTTGTGCATAGGATTGTCCCTGAGCAGGGAATGAGGGGAGAAGGGAAAGCAGCACAGGCAAGTCTTTGATGTGCTTCTAGCTTGTGAGTCCAGGCATTTCCCCAAAAGAAGGGCTTTTACAATCTCTAAGGTCTGTCTGAGGAACTTAGCTTGAGACTGGTGATCCCACCCTGAGCATGGGGATGTGCTGAGGGTTGGACTGCCTCAGGCTTCCCTATACTCCAAAATCATGAAGGTTGGTTCGAAATTGGTGAGATTTAGTGGGAAGGGTCAAAACATGTCACCTGTCTGTGATCCCCAGATCAGGACTGAATGCGAATGTCAAGACTGGAAGTACCCTATTGTATCCAGGGTTGGGCTGAGGGATGTTTGTGGGCATGGGACTTCTCTGGGTTTGCAGAGCCCCAGCTCCCTCCCCACTGTGCTGCTGCAGGTCCGCGTGGGCCACTGACACCCAATGTCAGCTGCAGCCCCCAAGTGGGACTCTATGGGACACTCTATGGGAGCTGAGGACCCATTTTCCAGCTTCCCTGTGTGAGACCTGGCTGGGGGTTGAGCAGCCCTCCTGTCCACAGGCTTTGGCATGTTTCTGCAGTTGTCTAGGATGCTCAGAAGTAGGGGGAGTCACTTGTCTCCCTGCCTGGGGAAAGCCTGAGGTGTCGCCCTCTCCCCCTGCCAGCAACAGCTGGGAGCTTGGTTGGGGGTGCTGTCCCCATGTGAGCAGTGGCACCGGCACAGTGGGTGCCAGTGTTGCCCATGCTGTTACCATGACATGACTTGATTCACCCAGAGGAGTGGATGCTGCTGGCAGGATGAGGCAGCCCCTGGTAGCCCCCTGCCACTCTGTGAGACCCCTGGACTGTCCCTTTACATGGTGTGTGGGGTGCAGGGCTCTGGGTGCCTCCGGCAGAGGTGATGAATGACTTAACCCGCCACCACTTCCCGCATCCTGCTTGGTTAGTGGGATTGATGTGGGGAAAAGCTGGATGGGCTGGGGAGCTGGAGGGCTGTGCACTATGGCCAATGCTGTGGTCCTGGGGCAGAACCCATGGGCAAGACTGGCAGTGTTGGCAGCAGGACACCCTGGCCACCCGGGAGTAGGTGTCCCAATGTGAACCAGGCGGGCGGCAGCGCCGGCGGCGGGAGGCAGGATGCCTGGAGTTCCCATCCTGCTTGGCCCAGTCTCAATGGGACTTGGCGCCAAGAGTGAGGGGATGGCTGCTGCAAGCAGCCAGCAGAGCCTGGGCCCAGCCCAGCTCCCTGGCCGTGCAGGGTAGTGGTTGGCTTGCTGTGCGTCCCCATTTTGTACCCGTTTTTCTCAGATATGGATGGAGGCAGCAAGCGCACAGCTTGCCCCTCCTGCCTTGCAGAGCCCCTGCTCTGCTCTTCTCTCCAGCGTGACAGGTCCCAGCAGCTGTCTCTGCCCAGGCAGGAGGCTTGTGGGCAGCTCTCAGCAGCCCTGCATCTCCTGGGATGATCTCAGGGGTCCCACTGACTGCAGGAGTCAGGCAAAGGGGCTGTGTTCCTTGGCCTGGGATGGGGAGGCTGTGTGGGGAATGGGATCCCAGCCATGGGCAGAGCAGTACCGCATCTCTTCTCACACAAAATCCTGCAGCCAGCAGGTTAATAAATGAGGAATCTGTATTTAGATGCAGCGTCTGGAGAAGTGTCACGGTGTTGATGGCAGGTTTTACTATTCAGCATAGACAGGTTTCCCTGCTCCTCCAGCTTGATGCCACCTTTGTGGAAAAGCTTGTCAAGGACATCCAGCACCAGCTGGAAAAACATCCCAGACAGAAAAACCAACACCTGCAATGAGATCTTGGCACCCACCAAGGGGTGGGTAGAGCGGAGCATCTCAGGGAGCTTCGGAAGGAGCTGGCTTAGGGCCCTCTTAGTTTGGCAAAGACCTTATTTTGTTGCACAGAAGTTTGTAGTAAAGAAACATGTCACAGGGATGGAGCCAGCTCTTGTGCTATGCAGCTCAGTGTCAGCTCCTTCTCCCAGCACTGCTGCTGGTCCAGCCAGACCAGCATCTACCTCCATACACTGGGCTGGCTGGTTCCAGTCTCAGTACCAGGGCTGGCTCTGTAGCACTTCTCCCTCTCTACATTCTCTCCCAAGCTCCCTGGGTTGGGCTCTGTCGGTGCCAGGACCCCACAGCTCTGGTGCAGGTGAGCAGCTGCCTTCATCCCTCTCCATCCTGTGCTTCAGCCATCACCCCACAGAGCTGCTAATCCAGATGGAGTCTAAATCTCCTGCAGCATCCTGGCTGCCCGGGCTGCACCCACAGAGCTGCTGGGAGCAGCCGGGGGTGGCTTGGGAACATTTCCCTGCCGGAACCAAGGCTGCTGGGCTCTGCTGACTCAGTCGGTGGCAGACTGTGTTCCCTGCAACCTGTGTTGAAATTTAAGGAGAGGCTGAAGTATTGTGCAAAAGACAGAGAGAGCCCTGTGCGAAGCCAAGCTACAGGTTTCCTGCTGTCCCAGAGTGAGATATCGGTACTGCCTTGGGAAGGGTGAGATTTGCCTGAAGATGTCTGCTGCTCGAATCTGGGTGTTTTCCCTTGTTTTGCAACATGTTGAAGGCTTTTTGGAGCAGATGCTGGCTCCTCTCCTTTCCTAGCCTGGGGACAGTTTCTCCAGGCAAAGTCAAACACTGAGCCATTGCCATGAGACATGAGCGTGCCTGAGCCAGCTGGTGACAGATGTGGTGGCCAGCTCTGCCAGAGGCCTCCTTTGTGGCTTACAGCACCCTGACTCTACTTTTCTGCACTCTTCCAAATTTTGATGCATCGCATTCCAGGAAGCAGTGTCCTTGAGTTCCTACAACCCACCAAGGGTACAGACAGAGTGGGAAATACCAGTATGACTAGAGTGCTGGCAAAACTTACCAGCAGTGGGGAAGTGGCCCCTTCCTCACCTCTGCTACACCCTGGGGCTTGCAACACCCCAGTTCCACACTTCTGGCCAAACGTGATGGGTGTTGTTCACGTGCAAGCTGTGCATGGACAACCTTTCCTCAGACTGCCTGTGGTGCTTGCTGTGTGGCAGCAGTAGCAGGACATTTGAGGACACCTCAAGGACTGTTGAACCTTGCTGATGGAACTGGTTCTTGGCTGCACTGGGGGATAACAGCTCGTGTTGCTGGGGGACAGCAAGTCACTGTGCCTGCCCCCACTTCCTGGGGCACCCCAGAGAGGGAGAGCCCCTGGTTCACAGCAGACAGTGCATGTTCAGCATGAGGATGGAGGCACCCACAGGAGCCCAGGCAGCTACCTGCAGGAGACTGACGCCTGTTTTAGGAGGAGGAGAAGAACGAGGAGGAGGAAGGCACCTGACTGCCAAGCAGCAGTCCGACTAACTGAAATGGCTCCCACTGCAGTTTGCATAATGCAGAAAGGCTTGGTGGGGTCTGGGGACACAGAGCTCCACCCGGTTGCCCGTGGTGGGAAGCCATGCTGGCAGAGGAGCGCTGGATGGAGGGACTGAGAGGTCTGCTCCCTGCAGGCATTGTGCTTGCTCTGCCTGTGCTGCCAGGGACTTAGAGGCTGAGTGGGCTTGTTCAGCCCCAGCAGTGGTGTGTGAAGCCAGTGTAACCCATGGGCTTGGCCTCTGTGGCCTGGGCAGGTTCCCTGCCAGGTTCTCCTGCTGTGCCAAGCACCACCATGGGCTGTGCAGCCCCGTGTGCTCCCCACTGAGATGACATTGGAGGATCTGCCCAAGGACGCCTGGCCACCTTCCCACATGGCAACACAGGGAGCAGAGGCAGACAGCCGTGGTGGGAAGGTGGATGGGACAAAAGTCAGGCTCAGAGGCAGCAGTGGGGCTAGTAACTGAACTGCTCACATGACTGGGAGCTGCTGTCAGGCGTTGAGACCATTCAAAGTGTGTGAAGGTGGCACACCAGGCCTTAACCGCTGTGAGCTCTGCGAGGGAATTTGGGCCATCTGTGCCATGGCACTGCCAGGACAGAGGTGGCCACTCATGTACCAGAGGGGACTCTCAGCTCTGGACATGGAATGGTCAAACCAGTTCCAGAACATCAGTGGTCTGGTTGGCCAGATCTGTTCCTGTCCTGTCAGCTCTTGGATCGTGATTCCAGGTCTGGATTTCAGTACTGTCTCAGAGTCTCTGACTTGATTGATTGATCCCTGGATTAGCTGGGGGAGGAGAAGGTTTGGGAGCCAGCAAGCTCATGACAAGGTTGTGAGGGAGCTGGTGCAGGATGCAGAGCAGGTAAAAGGGTCTGGTTTAAGTGCAGAAGTCGTGTCTGTGGGCTTCTGGTTTGGGAGAGGGGTCCACCTCGCTGTGGTGAGGAGTGGCCAGACCCCACCTGAGCATGCAGGTCCTGTTAGAGCCTGTTGGACTGGGGTTTAGGGGAGGGGAAAGGTGTGGTTCCTCACAAGGGGGAATTTGGAATAGCAGAAGGCTTTGTGTATGTGGGCGATCACCCAGATTTGCATGTGCCCCTGAAAGGAGTGTTTTGCCCTCAGAGGGGTTTTTCTATCTGGAAATCTCAAGAGTGGTTTCTTTCCAGAGTGAGTCAGTTGTTTGTGGAGGGGAAGAGGGAAGTGCCTGGTCGTGGTGCTGCGGAGAGCTCGGCAGAGCAGCCTGGCTGGCAGCGCCAGCTCCAAGCTATGTCTCAGAAATGCCCCTGCAGAGCCAGCAAGCAGGGACAAAGCCCTGTGCAGGTCCTCAGGAGCAGGTGGCCTGGCTGAGACATCTGTCACTTTCTGGGATCCTAGCAGGTCCCTGGTGTAGACCCAGGCACGGCAGAGCCTTGTACCAGTCGGTAAAACACCAGGAAATTCCCAACCAGGTGGGTTGTGCTGGTGAAAGTGCAGTGGGCGCTGGCAGTGCCTGCCTGGCAGCCCAGAGGTGCTGCTCAGGGATTACACTTCCACCAGCCACTGTGTGAGCCCTGTACATAGCCTGCAGCCAAGGGATCTGCTGCAGCCTGCTCTGCTTTCACCTTCCTGTGCCTCAGTTTACCAACCATAGTAACTGGAGTAGGAGCATTCTGTTGATCAGTTAACACCAGTGATTTTCTGGCACTCATGATGCCCCCTTGGAAACACCCAGCTTTGAGCATCCCCCTTCCCCACTGCTTTTTTAGGTGGTTGCAATCACTGAAGGGGTGATGTAGCCAGCTTTCTCCATTTTGTGGTGCTGGGGCTGGCACAGCCCTCCCTGGGTAACCCTAGGAGTTGCCACTGGCCATGCCATACCTGCCACAACTGTCCAGGCTCCCTTTCTCCCCCATCACCAGTTTCCCCAGCAGTGCTGGTAGAGCAGAGTCGGAGCAGAGTCCAGCAGTGACTGTGCCTGTCATGACACATCTCCAGGCACTACTCAGAAAACAGGGAGTGATTTAATCAGAGAGCCTACAGTGCCCAGCTGATGGGCCCAGATGGAGTGGGGAGAGGAGGGGCCCCTAATTCAGGAGAAGAGATGAGGGAGCCCTTCTCCTTGCTGTTGCAGGGGTCCCTAGTGCTGGGGAGAAGTGAGGTGAAGGCAGCGTGGCCACCTCGTGGGGTGCCTTATGCAGGGCAGTTGGCAGGAGCTGGCATGGGCAACACTACCCATTCCCTACTGCATGGGGCAGCCAGTGGCGCCAGGCGAGTGGGGCTGGGTAGGGCTGGTTGTTCCCGTGCCGGTCGGGAAAGTTCCCAGGCACGCGTGGACAGGCCTCGTGGGAGGGGACAGGCAGATCGGAGCGGTTTTGCCTTTTACACGGTGGTTTTCATTCTTCGAGGCCTCATGGCTCCAGATATAAACTTCATTTTTCACATGAGAGCTGGGCGCAGTAGGGATTCTCCCAAAGCTCTCTGGTCAGAGGGCCAGCAGTGCCAGGGTCTGGCAGGAGAAGGGGACTGTTAAGGGTGACAGTGGGTTGGGTTTTGTGATGGTGCGTCACTGGAGCATGTCTGTGGCAGCAGTGTGGGTCTGGACCTGCTGGGAGGTCAGGCTAATGCGAGAAGATCCTCCTTGTGCCTTCTTAACCCCAGCTTGAACCTTCCCCGTCTCCTGCCTCGTCCTGATTAATGCTAAGAAGATGCTTTGCTGCCCGCAGTGTGGGCAGTGCCAGGCACTGCGCTGTCTTCCATGGCATCACACTGACTTTGTGTAGCAGGCAGGAGACAGGCTTTCCTTCTGCCCCTGCCTGCCCCCTCCCTTGTGTAAAGATCTGTGAGTACTTCTGGCAGGGGACAGGAGCCTGGACAGCCCCTCCTCTGCTCTGCAAGGCCCTCAAGGGCAGCTGTGGCTCCGAGAGGTGAAGAGCATCCTGCAGGTGATGACACAGACCTGGCAGAGGACTAACATTAGGCTGTGGTGTCCGTGGGTTAGCAGATTCTCTCCACTTGCTCTCCAAGAAGTGTGTGAAGGGGCTCTAACCTCAGCTCCTACCTTGTAGCTGTGGGTCTGCTGACAGGGAGTGCCAGGATGTGCCAGGAATCACAGTCCCCTGCCGAGCACGGCAGAGCCAGGCTGCGTGCCAAGCTGCTGCCTGCTGTCAGCTGCCACCCAGCAAGCCCCGTGTTTGGTGTGCAAGCCAGGGAAGGAGGATATTTCAGTAATGATACCTCGCCCTGAGCTGGTGTGCCCTCCCCTGTCATTGCTCAGCTGTAGAAGGGCCAGCACAGTGGGCTGATGAGAGCCTGCCCTGCTGGCACCTCACTTGCCCAGGAACCCCGAAAGCCTTTTGGCTTCCCCACGTTGCCTGTGCCAGTCCTGGGAGTAGTTCAGGGATTCTCAGGAGCACAGACTGCAGCTCTGGCTTCTGGCATCCAAAGCTCAACTCGGCAGAAGATCCCAAGGCTGTGGCTGAGGCTTGTTTGGGCAACTTGAGCAACTCTGGAGCTGGACTGGGAGCCCAGCCTGGCACAACATGGTGATGTCTGCCACACTCTGTGCAGACAGATAGCAGCTCTGCTCTCCTTGTGCCACGGTGGGTTTGTCCTCACTTGTGGTGTGGGCAGCTGCGAGGGTGGTTGCTTGATGCATCCAGGCAGGGATTTGCTCCTGCAGCCCATTGAGAGGGGTGAAGAGCTGCTGTTGCCCGTGGAGCTGAGTGAGCGTTAGCTGGGAAGGGCTGTGCCATAAGAGGATGTTTCCAAAATCATCTGCACAGAAAGGGCCTTGTGGACTGCCATCAGCCCACAAACTGGTGACCAAATCTCCAAAGGGGCTGGTGGCCAGGGCAGGGGCAAGGTGGCTGCTCTTCTGGCCCCTGCATCCCCTCGGTCCTGGGGGAGTCTTCCTGCTGGCATCAATCTGCCCACAGCTCACATGCGGCTGCTGCCTGCCAGGGCATTGGAAGAGGAAGGTCTGAAAAGAATCACCTCCTCATGTTTTCCTCTCAAAAGGAGGGAGTTGCAATTGTGGGGAATTTTTGTGACCATCAGAGCTGGCTAATAGTCAGCTTCTTGGTGAGTCAAACGCTTGCCCTCTCCCATGGTACATCTTGGCCCCACTTGCTGCAAGCCTGGCCAGAGCTCAGGGGGAACCCAATTCCCAGGGCTATACAGCCTGCGGGGCCACAGCTTTGCCTGCCACCACTAGATGTAGTTTCATGAGTGGAACCAGTCCTGAAAGTCTCAGGGTCTCGATGCTCCCAGTGGTCTCAGCCGTGGTCCCTACTGCTCCCCATTCCACTGGGCATCCCCTGAGTCAAGCGTCCGGAATTTGCAGGGCTTTTGCCACCTCCTGCCCCATTCCTGCCCTGCACAGGCTGTGCTGCTGCACTAGAGAACTGCAGCATGGATGAGAGGATTGTACTGCAGCAACACTTGTCTGCACCTGCCTCTGTCCCCATGGCCAAGGAGCTGCAAGGCAGGGCTGAAGGCATCCTGAGCCACTGGGACATTTCCATTCCCTGTACTAGTGCACCCAGCTCAGCAGTTGCCAGTTGCTGTCTGTTAGTCCTGCCTTTGGTTTTGGGGCAGATAACAAGGGATTTCGTAGAAAACACCAGCAGGGCTCAGGATCAGGCTTGTGCCCTGCCTGGCTGATACCATTGAGCTGTGCCAGCAGAGACTGGGACAGGGCTGGAGCAGCCATTGGCATGTGCAGGTTCAGGGGTGCTGCGCTGCTGTGTTCCAGGCTGGCTGCTGGCAGGGCTGGTGTTGGGGGCTGCTGTTCAGCTCAAGGGGTGAACGATGAAGCTGTTACACATCTTCTGTGTGTGCCCGAGTATGCTGGCAGTGCCCCTACAGCCTTCTGCCCGGCAGACCATATCCTGGGGACATGGCAGCCGCCGCGGCGCTTGGCAGCAGCTGCAGTCAGCAGGTGCTGTTTCCATTAGCTGGTGTTGAGAGGAGCTGTGTCTACCTGCTGCCCTCTCTCCTTGCACTGGGCAAAACAACCATCAGTTCTCCTTTTCTGCCCTTGCCTGGTGCCTGGTGGTGCTTTGCCAGTGGGTGATGGGGAGGTGCTGGGGCTCTGTGAGGGGTGGCTGGGGCTGTGGGTTTTCCCCGCCTCTGCCACAGCGCCGGCAGGTCCTGCAGCCCCAGGATGGTCTGACCCACAGCTCAGGCAGTATTTGGAGCCCAAATAAAGAGCTGCCAAGTAGACTACGGACGTGCAGCTCTGTACCTGGGATATACTCTGCTGCCACCCTTCTTCCTAAACCGACACACCTTTGTTTGAAGTGTTCCTGCAAAGTGTTGTTTATTCAGAGCATTATTACCAGTATCTCAGGCTCCTTTTTTCGATCCTGTGACTCAGGGATAGTTTAGTGCAATTTATTCCATCTTTCCTCTGTATCAAAGTTACCCTGGCAAGTTCATGTTTATTGTTTGCAGTTAATGTTTAATATTTCCTATTACTGGCATCTCATGGTCGATCTTAATTACAGCAAGTGAGACTGTTTTCATGCTCAGGCTGTGCCTCTGAGCCTTGCACTGGGCACCCCTGGTCCTGCTGGTGCTGTGGGGCTGGGAGTCTGTTGCTGCCTGTAGCCTCACTGCCTGGGCTGCATCTGCAGGGTGACTGCCCCATGTGTGCCAGGGCAAGAGCCCGGCACCACTGCGGTGGCTCCCACGTGCTGTGGCAGCACAGACAAGCAGCAGTTGTGTTTGAACAGCTCAAGTGGAAGAAAGGATCAACCTGCTATTTATTTAGTCCAGGCGTTAAATGCTACTGCTTGTTTTCCCTCTTGCTGGCTGGGCTGAATCATTAAAACAGATTAGTAGAAATTAAAAAGAAATTGAAAATCAATAGCGTGCAGAGGGCTAAATGCCCTGCTCATGGCAGGACGGTGAGGTGCTTGCATGTACCCGGTGTGAGCCTGGAGTTTGGGACATTCCTGTGCTCTTTTACCCCCAATCCAAGGAGCTGGATGAAGGAGCAGCATCCTGCTGTGGCACAGTTAAGGCTCTGTGCTCCTTGTGCCTCCCACTACCATGTCACCCTGTGCGTTTGCACATCTTTGCCTCCTGAGCAGAGTCCACTCACCCTCCACTTTAGGTCTCTCAGGCTATAAATATCAGGGGATAGCGAGGGGCAGCTGGGCCAAGGCACAACCCAACACCACCTCTGCCTTGTTCACAGTGACATTTTGTCAAATGCCAGTGGGAAGGGGGATTGCTTATCTGCTGGCACACGCCTCGGCGACCTTCACAACTCTGGCCAGGTGCCTCCTTGCTGTATTTACACTTATTTATAGCTTTCTCCTCCATCCTCACCTCTGCCCTCCACCCTGGTACTGAAGGGGGCTGCCCACCTCATAGAGCTGTCAGTGGGCTGGGAGGGAGCTGGTGCATCCCTGGCATTGGGGGAGGGCTGAGTCCTCAGGGTGTTGGTGGCCTGACTGCATGGGGACTTTGGACCTGGGTGGGAGCTGCACGGGCAGCACAGTGCACCCCAGGGCAGATGGACCTGACTTGGCCCCTGCATAGGTTGTGGTGGCTGTGTACCCCATCACCTCCCCACTCTGATGCTGGGGCAGCCCAGGAGAGGGCTGTGAATCTGCAGGTGTGCAACCCTGTCTTCCTGAGCAGGGCTCCCATTTGCCCAAAGTGGCTAGTGAGGCCGACAGCCATGCCCACTGCTGCCCTACCCTGGCCTAGGAAGGGTTCATCTCGGTAGAACAGCCGTGTGTTGCCCAACTGTCTGTGTGCCCATAATCCCCATTTTGAGCAGTCTGTGATTACGGATTCCTCTGATAAGCCCAGGCAGCTCTCTCTGAAACCCCTGCCCAAGGATTTTCTTTTGTTTTTAGAGACAAGCTTTGGGTGAGGGCAAGGAAGGGGAAACTCCCTGGCCAGCTACAAACATGGGTACTGGGAGCCACTGACACCGAGGGAGGGCTGGTGGAAGCCAGCACTTCATGTTCTCAGTATTTCTCACCTTCTGCTGGTTTGGGTCCCAGCCCAAACACCACTGGCTAATTTGGGGCTCTGTCTCCAGTGCATGTGGGTGTATATTTATCCCTTATTGCTTTGGGTAGGCACCTGGCCGTGGGGCAGGAGGAGGCTCTGCATGAGGCTGAGTCACCAGTGAGGAGATGGGCTGCCTTTTCCTGACTGATTTCTTTGGCCCCTCTGGGTTGCTGCCACTCTCCTTCCTTTTATTCCACACTGCAAAGTGTTGTGTGAGTGACAAGGCAAAGCATCCTGGGGCCATGTATGCAGGCAGCCGTGCAAATCTGGTCTCCCAGCTTTAACCAGGCTTAAGCTCCTGCGAAGGCACTGCTGTGCCTGTCCAGCCACGCTTGGTGCCGGCACCTCAGAAGCTGCAGCTCGTGCAGCCTCACTAAGCACGAGCACAATGTGTTGGCCATTGCCAGTGAGCGGGGAACCTCACTGGAAATTACTTGGCCACAACTTCAAGGTGCTGGACCCAGGCATTTTGCAGATAAGGGAAATGTCTACCAGGCTGATACTGGGGCTGTGACAGAAGAGAGGTCTCTTTGTCACGGTCACTGCCCCATCCCAAGCTTCTGAGCCAGCCAAGCTTTCTCATTCACCTTGCTTTAGGTTGCTATTGCCTGGCAGCAGAGCTGTGGTTCCTCTAAGATGGTGTCTGGAGGCAGCATTGTTCTTTTGCTTCATTCACAGGATTGCTGCAGGGAAAGCAAAACCCAAAGCATCACCTTTCACTGCTGCACTCTAGGTGGCAGGTGCCTGTTTCCAGGATGCCAGGCAGGAGGGCTGTGTGCTTCCTGCTTCCCAGGCAAGGTGGCTGCACACTTGTGGAGCCAAGGTCTGCTCTCAGTGGGCTCCCTGGGTACAGCTGCTGCCAGAAACCAACAGTCCAGGCCCAGTGGCCAGAGGAGGAGTGAGAGCATCAGATGCTCTGGTGGGTGCAGCCTGCAGGCTGATGTGCCTGTGTGGGGTTTGCAGGAGAAGGCATGGTGCAGGCTGGAGGGGCGCTGGCCCCTTGTCAGCTGCAGTGCTTGGGGACAGGCCCTGCTTGTACTTGTCTGGAAACATTTAGGTGCAGCCAAGGCTCCCTGGGACAGGAGAGCTGTGGAGGTGTCCTCTGGACATCCTTCATGCCTCCAGGCTGAAAACTGCCCTTGTACTTTCTCACTGTTGTCAGCTCTGCAGTGGTGGCCATGGCCAGTGAGGCTGGCAGTGGGTGGTGCAGCCATGGTCGGCACAGAGCTGTCTGCTCTGTTATCCTCCTGGCTGCCCCCAGCACCCACTGTCGAGCTGCTGCTGGATCCTCCAGCTTTGGCAAAGGGCATGAAATGAGCACAAACACTCAGCGCAAGGGTTCCCACCAGTCTTCAGGGCTACCCCTGCCCCCACAGCTGAAGTTCCAATCCCCTTGCAGCGAGAAAGGGCTGTTTGGCCTCAGCAATACACTGATACAGACGTCCATGCTCTCTCCTCCCAGCACACAAACCCTCCGCGGAGGCAGTGCTCCTCACCACACACAAGTGAGTGTCTGCTGCCTCTTTATCTTGGAATTGCAGTTGTGTTTCTTCTAAGGCTGAGGTCAGAGCTGGATTGTGCTTTAAAGAAAGCTGAGGAGGATGTCTTGGAGTGGAGGCTGTTCCCACAGTTTCCAGCTGCCCACAGTGCTGCTGTGGGGCATTCCTGCTACCCAGCCTTGAGCTTCCCCAAGGAATGGAGGTGGGTGGCACAGGGGCACCCATGTAGCTGCCAGAGCATCCCTCTGCCTCAGAGCAGAGATTGCCCAAACAAGTTACAGTGAGCTTTCTGGCCGCAGCCACATTGCAGCGCACATGGGCCAGGTGTCTGGGCTGGAGGATGCCTCCAAATTTTTGAGCGTGTCTCCATGGGTGTTTGTTGGCTGCACACCAAGAACCCATAGCTGATCTTCCTACAAACTCCCAAGTAAAATTAGAACAAAAGTTCACTTCTCTCCCAAGGCAGCAGGAAATGCAAAGGGTGGGAAAAGGGAAAGTCAGAGCAGATGAGGTCCAGTGCCCGAAGACAGCCTCCCCATTGCTAGTCCCCCTGTCCGGGGGGCTAGGTCCTCCTCAACTCCTGCCCCCAGCCCAAAGGGGTTCTGCTTTGAGCACTCTGTGCTAGCAGTGCTCAGACTGATGGGGGAGAGCTGAATTTTCAGGCACTCCAGTGCTAGCCATGAACCTGGGAGCATCTGCAGCCAACCACTGCCTGGGGATGGCTGCACACGGTGTGGCAGTGCCAGGGCACTCCTGCCTCCAGGGTGCCCAGAGAGGGCAGCTCAGCAGCATTAGATTGCAGGAGTTTATTTTTACCCGCCCTGTTGCCAATGGGGACATGTCACATCTGTGGAGTTGATCAAAAGACATCCCGAGCACTGGTGTCAGCTGCTCCTTGTGATCTCAGCACCAGGATCTTTTCCCTTGTGGCACATCAAAAGGAGCAGGAGAATTTGACTGCTCTGCTATTTTTAATTGAACACGCACACATGCGTGCGCACACACACACGCGCGCACACACACACGTATATATATGTATGTATGACTTTTCTAAAAATAAAAGCCTTCGCCTGTGTTCCCATGGGAAGGTTTGGGGAGAAGAGGGAGCCAAAGTTAGTACAAGACTTTTTCTGGAGCAGGCACAAGAGTGGTGGCAGGAAAGCAGGAACAAGCCACGGCAAGTAAGGAACACCTCTGAAAGGACAAAGGACACCTGATCACAAAGCACCCCAGGATGGTCCTGAGCAGAGTTAACAGGGTTGCTAGGGGAAAGGTAGCATCTGTGTCCCCCAAAGCTGGCAGTGGGGGTGGGGACCCTTCACATGTACTCTGGCCACTGGGGGAGCAAAGATTTTTGCAGGGCAGGTCTGAAGACATCCAGAAGTACCTGGATCCTGAAGCCATTCAGGGGTTTGCATAGACTTTGTTCTTGCCCAGTATACTTAGCAGTATTACTCTCGTGGATGCCCCCAGCCCCACTGCAGCCATGGGCATGGCTGGGCTGGCAGTGCATTGGCAGGACATGTCACTGGCTCGCTCTGAGGTCATGAAGATGCTCTCCCCTCGCTGCATCCTCCAAAGCACTTACCCTTTGTCCCATTTCGCCTGAGAAGGTGCTGAAAGCAGGTGAGAAGTGCAGAGTGGGAGTGGGTGTGTGCACAGGGTGTCCTGGATGGGTGGGAAACATGGCACACAGGCTCCTCAGCCTATGGGAACACAGTCAGTAATCCTAGATTATCCCTGTTACCAAATAAATAGAGACAGAGAAATGTTGTCTTTTCCATTCCTGCAGCTCCCTTTCAAATGCCTTTTCCTTTCCATTTAGTGTTGCCCTTCCAGGACACTTCAGAAGGGGAGGCCCCCATGTTTTCCCGTACCTGCAGCCTCTCTCACATGCTCAGATGTTTGCTGCTCCAAAATCCATTTGCTCTGTAAATAAACTTGTTTCCCTCACAGCCAGAAAACTCCCCCTGGGCGGCCAGTACTGGGAAGAACCGCACCAGACCTTTCCCCTCTGTGTTTCAACCTGGATGTCAGGGCAAAACCAGGCAGAACCCAAGGGTTTGGTGCAGACAGCAAGGAGCAGTGCAGGCAGGACTATGCCAGTGCCAGCCTTGCACCCATGGGTGCTGGAGGGAGCCCTGGGGTTTTGTGACCCTGCAGCAGCTGGGAGCCAAGCAGAAGACAGGGCAGGTCCCAGCTGCTTTCTGTGGTTAAACAGAGGTTTTTAGGTCAGTTCCTAGAACTCGCATCGCCACGTGTGCACCCAGACATTGACTCATTTCTACCCCTTTTTTCTCATCCTACATGTGCCTTGGGACACTCAGCTTCCCCAGGGGAATTGTTCCTGCATGGTCAGTGCCATGTAGTAGGGATGGGCACAGGGCACAGAGCCTGGCCCCCAGCATTGCTATCTTGCACATGCCCAAGTCTCTTGCCTTGCTCTGTATTCACTGATCCACAGGGTAGCTGAATAACCCTGCATGTGCACTTAGGGCACTAAAGGCAGTAATGGCTCCAGCTTCCCCTAAAAGCACCAGCTTTGCTGCATTCTAGGTGGCTGTGCTGTGGCCCGAGTTTCTGCTCAAGAGGGGAGACAAGGCTCCTCTAATGTAGATGCTGCTGTTTCACACCTGCTGCAGCACAGCATGCGGGAAGTGGGGTGTTGTGGGGCAGTTCTCAGTAATTAGCAGTACTAGCATCAGGCTGCAGTAGCCCATCTGCAAGATGCAGAGTGAGAAGGGGCTCTCTATGCTCTGCACTGATGTGGTTTTGCTCCTGAAGAGCCAAAAGAGTACTACACTTGGGTGCAAGTACCCAGGGGAACCAGCCATTTCTGTGGGTGTTTCTGCCTCTCCCTCCAGCATGGCAGCACCATCACCAACCCACTTTCTCTTTTCTCCCCAGTATGAGGTGTCTGGTGAGGAGCACCTCTATTCTGACTTCCCCGAGATCGATCTGTCTCAGTTGGATGCCAGTGACTTCGACTCAGCCAACTGCTTCAGTGAGCTGCAGTGGTGTGGGGAGCACTCCGAGACTGACTCCAGCCAGTACAGCACTGATGACTCTGAGCTCTTCCAGGTATCCCCATCCACCTTGATACAGGAGACCTGAGTATGGAAATGGGGAGGAGGGGGACACACACCTATTAATGACACCTCCCCAGCTGATTCATGTTCCATTAATTTGCACACTGGCTTTAAATGGGGCAAGCTGAGTAAGGCTAATGAGAAGGGGTAGTAGAGGAGTGCTGTTGAGCTGGCCTTTCTGTGCAAGTGGAGTTGCTGCTGGGGTGGTAAATTGCCAAGGTGGAAGTCTGGGGCCTCATTTCCCAGCCCCTTCCCTGACTGTCTAGGTTTGTCATCTTCCTTGTGTTTGGGCTTGGGGTCCCTCTGGCAGATGGTGGCTGGTTTCTGTCCTCACCTTTGTGCTGAGATGGACCCATCACTGTGATGGTACCTGGGATGCTGTGGTGCAAAGCAGTGTTGGGGCAGAGGATGCTCTTGGGTGTGGGCAGGGCTGTTCCTTGTTCCTCAGCACTGTTTTTGCCTCTCCTTGTAGAGGAGCTGAGTGAGCATCTTGCAGGGCTGGCAGCCTGGAGACAGGATGCTGTGGGAGCTGCCCAGGGAGCTGGCACAGAGCAGACTGGGCAGCTGCTCACCTCTCCCAGATGCCCTGGATGTGCCCTGGAGTTTCTATGCCCTCCTGAGCAGCATCCAGGCCCTCATCATCTCAAATGAGGTTGTGACCCACGGGTGCATGCCTGTCACCAACTCTGGGTTATATTTTAGGAGGGAGGAGGATTTGATTTAGAAAAGGCGAAGCAAAATAAAATGCCACCAATATTTTCTAACTGGCCATAATAACAACCCTCTGGCTTTTATGCTGTGCTTGAAAATGGTCCAGTCCAGCTGAGGGACCTTCATCACGAGATGCATATTTTCTGCTGAACTTCCCAGGGAAAAGATAAACAGAAAAGAAACGTAAGAGACAGGCACGTTAGGAGCAGCAGAGCATGATGAAATGTATCCCACTGAACTTGTATGCACAGTGGTCTCATGTCAGTAACAAGAGGAAAAGAAATGGAGCCAAAAGTGGAGCATCCTGCTGCCCTTCCCTGGAGCCCGCTCTAGTAACAGCGAGCGAGGTTAGAGCATAGAACAAAAGATATTTAATTTTCAAACAGGATGAGAGAAATGCAAGAGGCTGTGTGCAGTCAACAGCCTCCCCTTGGGAGGTGGTTTTAGCCCTGTGCTAGTTTTGTAGCTGATGGTAGCCTGCTGCTTGTTGGACATGGTTTACATTCAGAATATGATGGAGGAGGGCCAAAAGGAAGGAACCTCTGGCTTACTTCAGCCGTTCCTTAGCTTCTACTACATCCTATTCTGGCGTTTTGCACTGTATTTCCAGACTGGAAGAGGTCTTGTGGGAGGGTTGGAGGTGCACCAGTTGAGGCACAGAGCAGGTGGGAAGAGGCAGGAACAGCCCATGGTGCTGCCTGGCCTAGCAGAGCCCTAAATACTTGCAAATCTCCCATCTGCATCCTCACTTCATGCTGTTTGCTGGAAAAAGCAAGTGAGGGGAGCTGTAGTCCAAGGCCTGTGTTATTCTTGGGCCATGCGCTGTCAGCAGGATCCCTTGCAGAGCACCGGGTGCAACTGTGAGGGCTGAGAGCCCTGGTGAGCATGAGGTGCCTGTGTTTGGGTGCTTCTAGTGAAAATTACCCCCATTCTGCTTGTTGCAGGCTGTGGGATCTGGCCAGCGTAGCCCAGGCTGAGCTTCCCCCAAGATCTCTCTGGGAGGTCGTGCCCTCAGCTCCACTGGGCACCCCAGGCTGAGCTTACAGCTCTTCATGTTTTCTTTGTGTTTCCCATCAGGAGAGCTGCAAATAACCACCTGAATGCTGTTTCCAGCCCATCTTGGCACCTCTGGGACAGCCAGTGCTGGGGGGACCTGCAGCCCAGGGCCAGGAGGGTTTGGGCAAGGAGCCTTTTAGCCACAAGTAGTTTGTCTGCTGCTGTTTGCTTCATGGTAGGGTGGAGGTGACTGTTGGTAGAGAAGATGCTCTGATTCATTATTTTCTAACTGAGGTTAGAAAGGAGGACAGGATGGTGCTCCTCTTCCAGTTGGGTCTCTCGTCCTGATTCCTTCCTAGTGCTCTGCTGGGGAAAAGCTCTCACAGGTCCCCTGTGGGGTCACTGGGCAGTGTAGGTGCTGGTGTGGCAGCACTGGCCCCCTCTTTGCCCCTGCCCAGCCTAACTGCCTCTCTCTGCCTGCTCCTTTCAGATAATAGACAGCGAGAATGAAGCGCTGCTGGCAGCCCTCACCGAGACTTTGGATGATATACAGGGAGATGACATGGCCCTGGCTGCCTTCCGAACTATGGAAGAGGGGGACACGCTCAACAATGCCTACACCTCGCCTGCCCCCTCCCCCAAACCCATCGCCCTGGTCACGGGGGGGCCGCCCCCAGCCCCCGAGTTTGATGAGCTGTCTCTAGTAAGAACCCACTTCCTACTGTTTAAGGTGGATTTGGATGAGCCCCTGATAAGCCGGCTGCATGGGTATGATAGGAAGCAAAGGTCTGAATTTTTTCATTCTAGGCTTAAAACTCTCTTTAACCGTCAATGCCAAAGCATATACTTGTATTGTATACGTATACATGTTCTGCATCATTGCTGTCACCTCCATCACCATCCTCGCGGGAATGAGCTGTGTGTATACATTATATATATGCAGGGGGTTGGGGGTGGGTGTCACGTGGGTGAGGTCTGCTTCAGCAAGACCCACGTCTGCTTTTAATTGGATATGCAGAGGTGGGGCTGCCCAGGGGTCTTCCCATGGGCACCAGTGGCCACTCCCTGCAGGCTCTGCCCCTGGCCAAGCTCCCCACTGCTCTTGCAGGAGGGACAGAGGGGACTTAGCTGGGGGATCAGACAGCTCATGCCCTCAGCTGACAGCGAGAGGGTTTCAGCCCCCCATGTCTTCCACCACACAACCCCCTCAGGGGCTTGGTGGCTTCCAGTCCCTGCAGATCTGGTGACCAGAGCATCCCTCTCGGTTCTCTGCAATAAGGGACCTCCAGCCCTGCTCCCCATCCTGGCCACAACCCACTGGCATCATTTGCTGCAAACCAGTGCCACGCAGTGGAGGACACTGGGACAGGGGCATTCGGCTTCCCAGCCTGAACCCCAGGGACTCCCAGCCTAGTGGCAAAGGGGTGATGTCCCGTGGTGACTGCGTGCATCTCCACCCCCCTGCCCTGTGCCACGGAGTATATATCACACACAGTACGTATGTGTATATATAGGATGTATACGTTACAGGGGTTGGGGGAAGAGGTGCTGATTGCTTCCACCAACAGGAGCTGCTCCTTAGAGGAGCTGTGGGTGTGCTGGTCGATGTTGCCTGGCAGACCCTGACCCAGGCACCCTCTATTTCTTTCACCCCTTAAAGCCCCTCATGCCCACTCTGGGGCTCCATGCCCACTGGCCAGTGCAGGAGCCCCAGATCAGTCTCCTCTATGCAGTCCCCCAGAGGCTACACAGTCTCTTGCTGTTGAGCTGTTGTCGCCTCCAGTTGTTAGTACAATATGAAATGCTGTCACTGGATGTGGAGTTTGTTTTTTCTTGCCCTCTCAAACAAAAATGGCCTTAAGTAGGAGAAAAATGTGCTGACTTTGCCATCAGAAGCAGTGGCATTGTGGGTAGCCCAGGGAAAACCCTACTCCCACTGCCCTGGGCTTGACAGGAGCGTGTTGGGGAAGATTCTGAACAGGTCCCACGGGAGCTCGCATCTGCGAAATGCCTTGAAAGCTCATTAATGAGTAAGGCCCTCTCTGGATGTTTTGACTAAATGAGCCTTGCATGGGGGCCCAGCTGAGCTGTCCAAACCTGTCACTCACTCACACCAGAGTATGGTCTCTGTCACCTAAGGGCAGAGTTGATGGAGTGAGAAGTTTGGATGGCATGACAGCTCCTGTATGTCTGACAAGAGTGGGAATGCCCCCAAAAAGTAAATTCCCTCATGTCCCCACCACCCCAATCTGTTTGGTGGTCCCTGAGGACATGGGTGAATGCTGTGAAGATGGCCCCAAACTCTCAGGGCTGTGTGTGTTCTGATGCCTTCTCCTGTAGCCATGGGGAGGAGGGAAATGCCTCCTTCCTTTCTATTTCCCCTTCCATTTTTGGATTGGGTGCTCAGCCATAGCCATGCCAAGAGCAGCTGTGAGCTGAGGGGCTGCAGACCCGCTGATGTTTTCTCTTGCCCTCACTGCGATGCCGACTCCTTTTCTTGCCGCTTCTCTTTGTAGCTGAAGAAGTTACTCCTCTCACCATCGCACGTGCCTCCGAGCTGTGAGGCTCCGCGGGATGGGAGCGCCCGGCGCCCAGGGACCCCTAAGTCCCGACCTGCACGGCCCTGCACAAAGGTATTCCTTAGCTCAGGGATGATCCAGTGCCCCTTTCTTGGGAACTGTCCTTAAGGAGGTCACTAGAGATGGTGTTGGGGAGTGTGGGCAGCCTCTGGGCTGGGGCAGGCAGAGACTGTTATGCCAGCATTCCTGTCCCTGTCTGTATGGCGTCAACACTCAGGGCTCAGCAAAACCTTCAGGCTTTGTGCTGGGCTGAGAAACATCTCTGTCTCTCTTGAACCCAGTGGGGCTGGCCTCTCCAGCTTCCCTGAGCACTGGTTTGTGAAAACCCTGTGTGCTCCCTGGCCACCCCCTTGCTCCCCTTGCTCCCCCTGCCTTAGCCCACACTGGGAGCCATGGGCTGGGGAGAGCTGTGTGCTGTGCAGCACAGCCCACTCGTCACTTAAGCTAATCTGCTGAAACCCAGCAGAAGTTGCCATCAAAGGTTCTTCTGCCTGGCTGATGGTAATTGTGCGGTGCATTAGGCCGGGCAAATTAGGTTGCTTGGGAAGAGCAGCAAATCCCCCTTGGGGAGAAGGAGCACTACTGCATGATGACTGCCACGGGCTGGTTGGGCTCCCAGTCCACAGTGCCTGGGGGAATCCCCTGGGGTGTGGGAATGACCTCAAGCAGGTCAGGCTGCTGGTGGGCTGGAACTGGTGGTCTGAAAATTTGGAAGGCTCTTTCAGTCTCTGGAGCTTCTACTGTTGTACTTGGTACTCACATGAGGTCACGGCTGTGGGCTCAGGACTGACTTTCTCCTCTCTCCTCCATGAAGGTGGAGGGTCCCCGGGACAGGAAGGCGAGTGTCCCACAGGTGCAGAGCCGCAGCTGCACAGAGCTGCACCGGCATCTCACATCCCCTGCTCCCTGCCCCCAGAACAAGGCCCTCCGTGTGCCTGAGGACTGCCCCAGTGGCCACCACTCATCCCTGGGCCACTGTACCCATCGCGAGGATGACAGTGATTCCAGCGAGGACTCGCTGAGCTCTGGGGACTTGGTGACCTCCTCCTCCTTGGTTGAAGATTGCTCCAGCAGCCAGTTCTCCTGTGAGGGGGAGATGCACTCAGTGGTAGAGCTCATCCGCTACATGCACACCTACTGCCTGCCCCCACGGAAGGTGCCCACCTGTGACACCACCGATGCCAAGTCTCTGCCCTGCAGCAGCCCCTTCAAGAGGGCCAAACCGGACTGTCCTGCGCAACCTAGCAGCACCCAGAGTCGGCCAGGCTGTGCCTGGCAGGCAGTCGGGAACTGCAAGAAGCCTGGAGCATCCTTCTCCATCCTGAAGGAGCTGCTGGCACGGGACTTGCTGTGTGACGTGAGCAAGCCATACCGCCTGGGCAAGCCTGTGTATGCTGCCCTGGCCCGGCCATCTGGCTCCTGCTCCCCTGTGTTACAGGCCCAGGACAGAGAGGAAGCCATCGGGACTTGCACACCCAGAGGCAAAACAACGCTGGAAAAGGGTGAGCTGCAGCAGAGCCCTGGGGCAGAGGCACCACGGGAGCCGGGTGGTGTTGAGGACAGTTCTGGGAAGTGTGTGGGCACCCCAGGCGTAGCCACAGGGAAGGTGGCCCGCAAGCAGGAAAGCACCATTTATGCTGTTCGCCGGTCCAAGAGACTCAACCCGGAGCTGGGCCACTGGCTCTCCTTCCTTGACGAGCCACTCCCTGAGCCCTCTGTCTTGTGGGAGGCAGGAGATGGCCACAGGCCCCAGGATGCCCTGGCACGGTACCCAGCACTGGAGGGCTTCTCTGCTGAAGAGCCCGCAGCCGAAGTGGAGGTGGGGGGCACCGCCCCACTGGTGGAGCCCCTGTCCCTGGGCTCCCCAGGTGATGCCGATGTGGGTGATGGCGCTGAGAGTCGGCACTGTGCCCTCCTGGAGCAAACAGGTATGGGGGACCAAGGGCTGTCACTTGCATGCCCCTCCCTGTGCCACCCTGTGCTGCCTGTGGCACTGCCTGTGCCATCATGCCAGGAGCCTGGCACTCAGCTGGCAGGGAAGCTGCAAGCACAGCCAAGCCCTGGCCCATGTGCCAGCTGGCTGTGGGGTCCCATGCATGGGGAGTTGGGGGCCTGTTCTGGTTTTGAGGTGCTGTTTCAGTCCATGGAGGTGTTATGCCTCAGTTTTTGCATCCTTACAATGAGATGAAGGAGTCAGCATGGTGCTAACCCAGCAGAGACTGGGCTGTCCCATCCCTCCAGTTCCCCCTTCCCTGCAGGCTCACCCTGTGCTTGAGCACCTGGGTCCAGATGCAGCAGTGCCCCAAAACTGCAGCTATCCACTAGCACTTTGTGAGCATGAGTGGATCAACCCTGGCAGCAGCTGCTGCCTCGCTGGCTGGCAAAGCCCTTGGTCTCCAGCCCTTGGTGGGCCAGGGCAGGCAGAGGAGCTCCAATGCCTGCTCTGAGCATCCCGGGCACGGGAGGGAGCACAGCTCCGCTGGTAACCCTGCTTCTCTCCCTGCCTTTCAGAAACACCCCGGTGTCTCACGCTGTCCTTGGCACAAACGTAAGTCCACGTGGGCCTACATGAACTGTGCTGGGGCTAGAAAGCTGCCTTGATCTGCCTGGCTGGACATGCATCTGCAGCGAGCAAGCGTAGCTGCTTTTGCAGAGTGGACTGGGCCATGCAGCTGGGTGTGGGGCTGTGGGGAGCTGTGACCATCGCTCAGGTGCAAGGAAAGCCCTGGGCTGAGGGCAGAGCATTCCTGTGTGCCCTGGAGCTCTGGTTGGGATGGAGAGGACATGTTGCTCTTCACATCCCTTCACAAGGTTACTCCATCAGGCGCTAGCTGTGGTGTGAGGGCTCACCTACAAGACAGGTCAGCTTCTTTTTTGTTTCTGAGACTGTGGTTTGCTTAAACAGTTTCTCTCTTATTGTCTGCTTTTCTCCAGTGACCCATCTTTTGGGAAGAGAAACTTTGAGCCAATGCTGACTGTGGAGCTGTGTGGGACAGCAGGTAGGACAGGATTTGAAGTTTTTCATTTTGCAGCAATCCTTCCTGGGAGGGAGAAAATTTACTCCAAATTCAGCCAAGCCCAGACAAGGGGACACATTCACGCCCTGGCCTGCAAACAGAGATACTCCATGCACTGTCATCACATCTGAGCACAGCAAGCTGCTCAGGGAGATGAGTTTGTGGTGTTGGAGCTCTTAGGGGTCCTCTGCATAAGCCAGGAGAAAAGGGAGAGTCTTTGTGGTTCCTGCTGGGATTAGGCATCCTTCTTTTTCCCCAAATGCTGCTGGATGGATGAGTCTGCGGGGGCCCAAGCAGCCCCTGCCTGGTGCAGCCCAAGGCTGGGGCAGGACTGGGCAGGATGGTGCGGGCAGAGCTGACTCCTGCCCTTTGTTTGGGGGGGTTCAGGTCTCACGCCGCCCACCACTCCACCATATAAACCCGCCGAGGAGGACCTTTACAAGCCAGACATACCCCAGGAGCCAGGGAAGGAGGAGGGGATGACCCCCAGCTCTGGGGACACAGGGGATGTGGCAACCTCCCAGAAAGCCCCCAGGAAACACCCTGAGAGGACAGAGCTCTTCGCCCACCTGAGCCGAGCCACTGGGCGCCCTGTGCCCCCCGAGCAGCAGGGCGTACTCAAGCGGCCCTTTTCCCGCTCCTTCGGGGACCATGACTACTGCCAGGTGCTGAAGTCCGAGGCCGCCCTGCAGAGGAAGGTGCTCAAGTCGTGGGAGCCCCCAAGCCAGGTGGAGACGGAGCACAAGAGGAGGGTCCCAGCCACCCACTACCAGGGCCTGGACCTCGCTGGCAAGGAGGCAGGCAGCGAGATGCTGTGGAAAGACGGCGTCAAGCAGCTGAGAGACCAGGAGATCAGAGCCAGCTTAACGAAGCACTTTGGCTTTCTGGACAGTGCTCTTGACGATAAGGACATGGCCTTCTGCAAGACCCCTGAGTATGACACAGTCTTTGAAGACAGCTGCAGTGAGAGCGGCTCCCCGGTGGAGGAGGAAGAGGAAGAGGAGGAGGAAGAGCATCGCAGTGACACCAAGCTGTGCCTGAGGAGAAACTCCTTTTCCAGAACCAGTTTGCATTACTGTTCCCGGAGTAGGTCCAGCTCCGGATCTTCATGCTGCAGGTCCCGGTCACCCACAAGTAGACGCACCTTCAGGTATGGGGGTGGCAGGGAGGGCACTTGCAGCTGGTCTTGCTCCCTGCATTTTACCCCGGTGCATGGCAGACCTGTCTCTCTCTGCTCTGCTGGCCCAAGTAATAGAGATGCTAATTAATGAAACCTGTTGAAAGCATTGGTACTGTATCACAAATATCAGCCATGGCTAGAGAAAGCAGCAGGTGAAGCAGCCAGGGGTTTCCTTGGCTCTAGGAGCAACAGGGTATGGGCAGGGGTCTGGAGCAGTGGGAAGAGATGAACGCTGGCTGGGAACCCCCATGGCATCTATCAGAACTTTCCAGTGCTCCCTGACACCTATCTTTCCTTGGCTGCTGGTCCTGCTCACTGCTGCAGACACCTCATGCTTCTTTGATGTTTGAGGCTTTCCCACTATATCCCACCCACTGCTCCAGGCTGACCTCCTCTTCCTCGCTCCCCAGGTGTGAGAACAGCGAGCAGTGTGGGAGTGGGCACCGAGGCCAGCTGGAGAAGAGACGGGAAAAGGCCATCGTAAGTGAGAAGGGATCCCATGCTGGGACAAAGTAATCCCCAGCCCTCAGTTCATGTCCTGGAAAAGCAGCAGTGGAGCCCATTAGCTCTGCTTTTGGCATCTCTTGGCGTGAGGCCAGTGTTAAACAAGGACATGAGGGTGGAGGGGAGGCAGAAAAACCCAGTGTGAAGTGGAAGCTGCCAGCAGTTGGCAATACAGAGTCCTTGGCCCAGAAATGCCCAGAGTATTCTGTGCTGCTGCTGCTGCAGCATGGGTGGCACTGGCAATTAGAGGGGTGAGCTAGGGAATCCCTGAAGCTGCTCAGCTGCTACAGATGCAGTCCCACTGCAAAGGCAGTCTTGTGCCCTGGGAACCCAGCATCTGCCCACAAGTGGGAGCTGGGTGGGTCTGCTGGGAAATAACTTGGTTCTCTGACTGTTGTGCAGACACACACAGAAGCACACACGTGCTCACTTGCGCATGGCAATCTGGCATTTTTTGCCTGCAGTGCAATTGAATTCTGGCCCTAGCAATTCTTGGGAGTATTTCCCAGCACCTTGACCAGAAGCTGAAAAGCTGCAGAAACGCAGAAGAGATTTAAAAGAGGAAGAGGGTGGTGGTTTTTCCAGCCTGGGGTGACACACCCTAGCTGGAGCAGAGACAGCCAGACCCTGGAGATGTCAGGCTGTACCCTGGCTGCAGCCCGTTCCCAGTGCTGGCTTGTAGGGGCTCCTTGTTGGCCCCACAGTCCCAGTGCCTATCAGCAGTGCCAAGGTGGAGGATCCCAGAGCCTGAAAGCTTCTGCTTGCTTTGCCAGGGAGAAGGCCGAGTTGTGTACATCAGAAACCTCTCCAGCAGCATGAGCTCCAGTGAGCTGAAGAAACGCTTTGAGGTGTTTGGTGAAATCGTGGAGTGTCAGGTCGTGTCCAGGACTAACAGGTGCGTGGGAAGCGAGCAGTGGGATGGGGCTCCAGCAGCCACAGACAACCTGTCTCCCCAGGCAGCATCAGCATCGTCGGGGGTGCAGGATCACTGTGCATGCAGGGGATGTGGCTCTGCTGGAGTGCTCTGTACCATGCTAGCCCCCTTGGTCAGCCCAGCCCATGCACTCAGCACCCTGGGTGAGGAGACACAGTGTGTGCCCAGGTCTAAGGCATGGGGAGGGATGGTGGGATGAAGGGACAGTGGGAGGAAGGGGTTGTATGACAGAGGGCCAGGGACACAGTGCTGGGCAGAGCTGTATCAGAAGATCCCACTGCATCTTGAATTCTTTCTCTGGTTGCTTAGGGGGAATAAATACGGCTTCATCACCTACCGGTATTCAGAGCATGCCGCCTTATCTCTGAAGAATGGCACCTCACTACGGAAGAGGAACGAGCCTTTCTTCCAGCTCAGCTCTGGTGCCCTTGGGCACTTCTTCTGGACCAGATATGCTGACTTGGGTAAGAAAGCAGGAACTGCTTTTTCCAAAGCATTCAGTTTATCAGCATGGAGCTTTAACAGCCCATTGCACTGCTGAATCTTAGTCATGTAAGGATCCTAAATGCCTTTAGAGCCTACAGGAAAAGCCCACTGTCTCTCCTATGGCTCAAGTAGCTACTCTTCGCTCAGTCAGGTGGCTTGGGAAACTGGGGAAAGAAGAAAAGCAACTGGTATGAGGGCTTGAAATGCTTTGGCTGCAAAACATAGCATCATACCCCAGGGCTGCTGGATCACAACTGACCACAGACCATCCTGTCTCCACTGTGTTTCTGCTCAGTGCTGGATGCTTTCCAACAGAAAAGTCCCTTCCTGTTGTTAGAGAAAGCAGTCACCAACATCTCAATAGTTCAGGAGGTGATCTGGGAATGCATGCTGCTCCGCAGGACAGATTCATCACACTGCACAGTTTTGAGCCACAATGGCAGCGCTGAAATGTGCTTCAGTCACATAAACTCCTGTGCTGTATAGGCTTCTGCAAACCTCCTGTCTCACTTAGCAACTGTGTTAGTCAGAGTCTTACTGGACCCCATCTCTCCATGGGTGGTGGGCCTGAGGGACAGTGGCAAAACCCCATGCTAAGCGTGTAAGAGAGATGTGGTCCGGGCTTCACTCAGCTCTTGATGCTGTGATCTTCATGTATTTAACAAACATTGCACGTTTATTTCTGTGCCAGCTGCAGGGGATTAATTGGGATACCCACTTCTTGAATGAGAGACTGAGGCCCAGAAAATAAAGCCCTAAGTGTTGGCTTATCTGTAGATGCCCAGTCTAACACAAGTACTGCCTGATCTTTTAGCACCGTATAATCATCCGCTCAGAGCAGCAACCCTTTGGACTTTGGTTGTGGGCACAAATCCCTGGTGTTCATCTAAATAATAATCCCACAGGCAGAGGTGAAATGCAGCCGTGTCACGCATGGCTCATTCAGAAATACACCCCTAGCTGCTGTTAAATTAGGCAACCAGCTATTTAGTTTGAAGAAAGGGAGGTTGAGGGGAGACTTTAGCACTGTCTTACAACTACCTGAGAGGAGGCTGTAGAGGGGTTGGTCTCTTCTCACAAGTAACGAGTGATAGGACGAGAAGAAATCACCTCAAGTTGTGCCAGGGGAAATTTAGGTTGGACATTAGGAAAAATTGCCTTGTTGAAAGTGTCATCAGGCCTTGGAACAGACTGCCCAAGGAAGGGGTTGAATCGCCAGCCTTGAACGCGTTTCAGAGTTGTGTAGATAAGGAGCTCAGGGACAGAGTTTAGCAGTGGGCTTGGGACAGTTGGGTTAATGGTTGGACTCCATGATCTTAAAGGTAATTTCCAACCTAAAAGTTTATATAAGTTCTGAAATTTGCTGACTTCCCCTGGCTTTGTGGTGGTGCTTTGTTCAGCTTCTTGAGGGAGGGCTGGGAGCACTGCCAGCAGATACCCCCTCCCCACTACCAACATGGCCCCCATGTCAGAATTCAGCTGCATCCCACAGATTTCTGTGCACCTGGAAACCGATGTCTGTGGTGTATGAGCTGCCAAACTGGACACAGCAGCTCCTTTTCAGTGGGGACAGACAGCAGCATCCTACTCCCTTCTGTTACCCCTGCCCTTGTGGTGCTGGGGTGCAGCATGCCAGTAACAGGACAGTAACAGTGAGCAGAGCCCTGCAGTGCCTCACATTCCATCCTGATGTGTGCCGTGCTCCCTGACCCACTGCACTGTGTCCCTGCTGTTCCCAGATTGTGGCGTGGAGGAGTCCTCCCCAGCTCCAGTGAAAAGCAAGTATGAGACCATGGATTTCGACAGCTTGCTGCAGGAGGCCCAGCTAAGCCTGCATCGGTAACAGCCTTAACCTTGGAGGAATACCTCAATACCTCAGTCAAGGCACTTCCAATATGTTTACGTTTTCGAAGAAATTATTCAGTCTGTGGAAAGCAGGAGAGAACGAGAGAGAACGAGAGCGAGCGAGAGCACGCACGCACGAGAGAAAGACTGCCGTCCCTTCTGATTGATGTTTACATTGAACAAAGCTGCTTCTGTCTGTGAGTCCCCATGGTGTTGATGTCTCACTGCCACCTGTTAGTCCCCTCGCTTCTGACTGGTTGTTTTAGGGTGAGCATAGGCGCCCCCGGGCCCTCTCCCCAATCCCGGTCCCCCCTGCCCCGTGCTCCCATCGCGGAGTTGCAGCTGTGTTCACCATAACATTTTTTTGTCTGTAGTGTGTGATGATGAAATTGTTAATTGTGAATAGAATCAGGATTCTAAACTAATTTTTAATAGAAGAAGAGAAAAAAAGTATATACTTAAAAAATGTATTTATGGCTCAGATGTACTGTAATTCAGATTTATTGTACCGCTTCCTTGATTTTTAACTATGCACTGTAATGAGGCATTTGCCACTCAGCAAATGGGGGAGTCAGAGCAGAGTCACAGAGCTGGCATTTGCCCATCAGCCATGAAGGCACTTGCCTCCCTGGCTGGTGAACCCGGGTGCTCAGCAGTCACATCAAGATTGCCCACTTTGCTGTCAAAGCCATTCTTCTCGCTCATGTGACCCCAACCTCGTAGTCCCCAGCCTGGCTGGGTCACTGCACCCAGATGCTGAGCTTTGCAGGCATGAAGAAGAGGCATGGTTGAAGGATGCACTACTGAGGGACTGGTGCTGCTCCAGTTCTCCACTGGCTTTGGACCCAGGAGAGAAGGGCCAGTGAGTTGGAGCTGGTTAGGCTTGGTTCAGTAGATTCTGCTGGGACAGCCTGGGGGACAGGCACTTTGGGGTCTGTGCAAAGGAGCAGGCTTTCCTCTCCTTGCGTAGCTCCTTGAGTAGCTGGGAGAGTGGCTGGGTTCTTCTGCTCCTTTCCACCCCATGCAAAGCAAGTGGGGCAAGAAGACCTGTCTGTGATCCCCATGTGGCAGCCGCCAGCCCAACATACAGAGAGACAGAGCTGCACTGAGCACCTGCCCAGTGCCCTGCCTGTACCCTGCCCAGTACTTGATAAGCCATACACTTTTCTGGCACCCAGGATCTGTCTCCCTTGCCCACCAGCACCCTGTGACACACTTGCCCACTCTGCCTCCAGCTGAGGACCCTCGAGGCTGCCTGACAACTGGATTTACAGCATTTTCAAGCAGGTTCCCCCTGAAATTGGCCTGCAAACTTGGTTTCCATCTCTGGGTGAGGTGGGGGCAAGAGAGAGCCCAGCCTTGGCTGGAGCAAACCCCACCACAAGCCAGACAGAGAGAGACAGATTTCCTGCGGAAGTGAGAACCTCAGTGCTCCTCAAGCTATCACCATTATTTCAGTTTACTTTTCAGACCCAGAGACCACTAGGGATTCAGCCATCTTATGTAGATAGATTATTATAGCCTTAACTCTGCCGATAGATAGATTAGAATCTCTTGGGGTCTCCCCTGACATGACTTAGGGGTTTTATTCTCATTTCCCCAGCATGGGTACTACTTTGTCTTGCAGGGAGTATGACCAAAGCCTCCAGAACTACCAAGAAGCAATGCCAAGAGCCTGAGCCCTGCTGAGGTGGTTCTTGGCTCTGGAGCCATGTGTGCAGCGCCAATACCAGCACAGTTACCTGGCCATTTCTCCCCATATTTGGGGAAGCCATGGTTCTGACAATACCCAGCCTGGCAGCACAAGGGCTGTGGGACACTGCGGGATCTGAGCTGCTGGTGACAAGCCATGTCAGGGAACAGTCCTTGTGCCATTTCAGCCTCAGCAGCGAGGTTTGGTGTCTCTCCTACCACAAAATCTCGACGCTTCTCATCCCACTGTAACACACACAGGTGGCTCTGGCTGAGGTTGAGCATCTGCTTTTGGCAATTGCCTCATTGTAGCTTTGCCTTTTTCTGTCCTAGTATTTCCTCACAACGATGATGTTTACATGTGATTGCTATAGAGCTTATGTAGAATGTATATAGCGACACATTTAGGGTGGGTAGTACTGTCCTGTGCTGTGCTGATGTTTTTCAGAAAACGATCAAACCAAAAAAAAAAACCACCAAAAAAAAAAACCAACAAAAAAAGCAAAATAAGTGGAATTCTTCCATCTCCCACTCAGCTGGGGACACCGAGCCGCTACGGCCAGGCCCTGCTGGGGATGCATCAAGTGGGAAGGGGAAGGGTTGGTGCTGGGGGAGCTCTGGAGCCAGGGAGCCCTCTCCAGGGGCATCACTCAGTTGCTTCCCAAACGTTGGTTTTGGTGTACCCAGATATTTAAATAGAATGTTGTTTTCCTGTGGCTGGGCACCCCAGGTCAGCCCAGCAGCTTCTGAATATGGAGGGCGGGGTTGCCCTGCTCAGGGCTGATCAGTACTGCACCCATAGGGTAGGAAGAGATGCAATAAGTGGTCTTTGAGGTGCCTGAAGCCTTTAAGTGGGGCTGGGGTTTGGGTTTTAGTTTTGCTTTGGGGTTTTCTCCCCTCCCCTTTTCTTTCTCCCATTAAATTAGCATGGCTTGTTTTCTCTCCTTCAAGAAACGTCTCCAGGACTTACACATTGTGTGCAGAGGTGTGGCTGGGGCAGCCCTGCTGCTTTTCCACCTGGAGCCCTCCACTGCAGCTGGGAAAATTGGAAAAATGGGGGACATGTACTGCCAGCCCCAGGGGCTTCCCTTGGCTTTCTGGACTGGGTGAGAATGGAGGCTGCCCAGCTCAAGAAGCCTAGGTTGGCTGGCTTTAGAATCCCTTGCACGGGGTTTGTGGTGAAAAATAAGTTTCCACTGGATTTATTTTATGTTATTTTATTTTATTTTTTATTATAAAGGTGTCTTTAACTTGCAGTGCTTGAGTCTACAGTGTGGCAGGAAGGGGAGCTCAGGCACAAGGGGCAAGTGGGAGCTCTCGTCCTTAGTGGCCTGGAACAGTTTTGGACGCTAATGAAGCAAAGCAGTGCCTGGGCAATCACCTGGGGAGGTGCAGACCGCAAGCCAGAGGCTCCCAGTGCTTCATATGAGCTGCTGAGACTGGGGATCAAGGATCAGCCCCCTGATAATTAGCTTTACATCCCACTCAGTCTGTGACATTGTGGTGGGTGCCCCAGCATGGGTGCACTTGGAGCTGGGCACCCTGAAAAAGGACCCCCTGCCCCCCAAGCCTGCGGCAGCTCCCTGCAGCAAGGGAGGGATGGGAGCACTACTTCAAAGACGTACTGGGAGCAAAAGGATGTATTATGGTAGGCAATAATAAAGGAGGAGATTTATTTTTTTTAATATATAACTATAGAATGTCTCCCAGGAGTTTCCTGCAGGTACTGTGGGAAAATAATGAATGTGAAGTTTTGTGATAAAACCCCCCTTTGCTTTTTTTTGCACAGATTTGCCCAGAAAAGCTTGTTGTTCAGGGTGGGGTACTGGGTTTCTGACTCCAATCCAGCAGGTCCCTGGGGCTCCGTGGGAAGGAGCAAATGTTTCTGAGTGTCTGGGTTGAATGCAGAGGACAATCCCGAGTTTTAGGTTCAATGCTGCCCCAAAGAAAAGTTTTATCCCAATTTGTACTCAGTGAGCTGGCTGGGCTGCACTTCTTCTTTAGCAAAGGGGCAGCTCAACAGCACGTTAACCTTGAGTGTCAGATTTCAGCACTGGTCTGTGCAAAGCAATGTTGTGGTTGCAGACCAGCACTTTTTTTTCCCTAACTTTATTTTAACTTTCTTTGCTTTTTTTGGGTTTTTTTTTTTTGGAGGTATGCTGATTACTGAGATGAATGGCTGTTTGTAGCTGAGCCCTGATACACTTTCTGTTCTAAGTGTCATAGTCCTGTCCCTGACAATCTCAAGCAATATAGAGCCAAATGCAGCCTTTGGGTTTCATTCCTCTTCCCTCGCCCACCCTGGGTCAGGGGGAGCAGTGGCAAACTGGCTGCAGTGCCCAGAACCATGCTGCGGCACATAACGAGCTGAGGAAAGAATGTGTGTATGCATGTGAGGAAGCAAGATTCAGTTGATGCATTTCTTGAGAAAGGTGTAAGAATTTCACCTAAAAAGGGGCACATCCGCTTTGTTGTTTAACAAAAAAAACCCCTAAATCCTATGTTTTTCTTTTTATTTTTAACTAAAAGGACACTGCTGATAATTATTAAGGGTCAATTCTGCTTCCCTCATTCTGGGAAAGCACTACTTAACTCTGCAGTTTTCTAGCTGCAGAGTAAGTAAAAGTGGCAGAATTGATCCTTCTGTGATAATGAATCAAGTTTCTAGTCTGATTTTTTTTTAATTAGTAGTGGTGTTTTATATTTCACTTAATTTTTTCCCTGGTTCTGTTCCGTTGTGTCCTTATTTATGTAATATACTTTAACCTTAAAAGATGGCATGGATTCTTATGCCTTTGCTTTATTATTATTGTTATTATTTTTTAAAAAGAGATTTCTTTCTAGTGTGATTTAACTGTCTACCTTCTAAAACAAGAGAACGTTTTCTTGTATTTTTACATTGTCAAGATTCTATAGTTTCATAGATAATTTAACCAAATCGCTCAATGTATTATCTATATCTATCCAGTGGGTATAAAAGTTCTATTTTAAATTGTGTAAATACTTCAGAACTGGCTTCTTTTTCCAGACTCCCCTGCTGCGGAGTTACTTGTTTACATCAAAAAGACTGTAGAATCTCTACGCTCATGTACTGTAAATAGTGAAGTGATCTGCCTATAACGAAATGATAACATATATACTATAAAGTGGAAAGAAAAACAAGTCTGTGTTGCTAGTGCTTTAGTTTATTAGTGCGAGCCTGCTGTGGGAGGAGGTGTTTTGCTTTGCAGAAGGTGCTCTCCCACATCTGCTTGGCTAGCAGTGAGACAGAGGGGGCATGGCTAAGGCCAGAGAGTGGCAGAGCCCCCAGAGCGCTCACAATGACACTGCTGTGCTGCCAGAGATTCAAATCCCGTGGGTGAAAATCCCTGTATGGTAAATATGGCTTCTCCCAATTAAACTTGTGCAGGAAAAGCCTGGGCTCTGGTCTCTGCACTCAGGAAGCGGCGCAGCTGCCATAAGGCCCATCAAAGAAGAAACCCTCGGGACCAGGGGGATCAAAAATTAAGTAGTGCATGCACCACAAGTTTGCTTGAGTTGGCATAAAAGAACAAAGGACTGAACTGCAAGAAAAAACATGGGAAAGACTCCAGTTGTTGATGCAGCAACCCTACAGCTCTGGATGACAGCACCTGGATATCCCCCCCGGGGACCAGGAGAGCAACTAACTGGGAGCCAACCTGCATTCTCTGAGACTTGCTCAAGGTGGCTGAAGGTTCTGGTCACTGTGTACCAGAACATGGTGTTCTGATTATTATGGAAACCAAGGCTGTGGAAGGGATGGGACCAAAAGCCTGGGCAGGGGGTGGCAGAAGTGGGCAGCTCCCTGCAGCACCCAACACATGGGATCCCAGCACTCGCCATTACTCTTTAAGAGCTTGCCAGGTCAGGCATGTTCCACTGAATTTATATGAAGCATATGATAATATCAGGTTGGAGAACCTCAGTGGCCCTAAAGAAAAAGGTCTGGCTATCTTTTCCCTGATGATTTGCATGGATTTAGGCAGCTGCCCTAGACCTGCCTGTGTAGCACAGCTGGTGGGAGCCCAGTATGGGGCCCCCAGCCCAGTCACAGAGTCCAAACCAGCCCTCCACTGCAAAGCCAGCCTCTTCTCTCTGCGACTGCTGCACCCTGAATAGAGAACTGGCAAGAAGCCCATTTCCCTGCAGCTTGCACAAGCCCCCCAGATTTCAGAGCTACCCAACAGGAATATCTGTCTAATATATGTCAGGGTACAGTGCCAGGACAGATCAAGGCATGACACTGTAAGGAGGAAATGGGAATGTTGCTGGGGCTACCATTGCCAGGGTGCCAGGGGAGATTGTGAGCAGGAACAGAGGTGTGGGAGTGGGGTCTCCAGCTTGCAGGGCTCCAGGATGGAGCAGGGTTGCACTAATGAAGGATCTGCAGGGAGGGACAGATCTGCAGCTGTGGTTTGTCCTCCCAGCATGGCCAGCACTGCCCAGAGCTGCAACTTCCTGGAAAACAGAGGACTAATACTGTTTATTGAGTATTATCCTGCAAGCAGACCTAGATACTGAAGGTGAACCATGACATCAATTTAGCAGCTTTGCTAAACCCAGCAATTACTTTCAGACATTTGGAAAAAAGCAAAGACAATCGTTTTTGTTCTGGTATAAATTTGTGATAAAATGGTTTCTTTTCACACAGCATGCATTGCTTCTGTAGTAGCTTATATGGCTGCTCCCCAGATGCCAGAGGGAAGGGATGCTGCTTTCTCTTCTGCACTAGGCACCTGCCTTGTGGGAAATAAGTCATTAACAGGCTTTCTTGAACAGAAACATCTTTGGTTGCTGCTCCAGCTGGCTGGCACTAGCAGGGAGCATGGGCAGCACCTGCAGTGCAGGTGGCAGGGGCAGCAGGGGCAGTGCCCATATCTGCACAGCAAGGCAATGGGCTGCCCTTTGGAGTTTCAGTTCCCACCCATGTCCTGGGCAGTGGCATCCAACATCCACACTTGCCCTGGGGTCTGCTAGTCACAGGAGCTCCCAGCTCCCCAACACAGACCTCAGCTTTTGGGCCACACAAGCTCTGTCCAAGGGGCTCTGGGGCCATACTTTGAGTAACATAGGCCTTGGCATGCTCTCGGCATTTATCAGTCCCAGCTTGATGTCGAGGTCTGTGGATCAAGGACAAATTTGATTTCTTTGTTCCCTACCAGTTTGGGAACCTCTCTGCCCACTGGCACCTCCCTGCCCACAGCAGCTGCTCCCATGCATGCAAGGAAGCCCTCCCAAACTCTCCCTAACACACCTGCAGCTCCTGCCTCCTGACCTTGAGGTGTGTTTTTGAATGCCAGTGGAGGTGCTGCTGGTTTTGGGTCCTAGAATCTTCACATCTCTCCCCCTCAGTCCTTGCTGGATACATTTTAATTTTTCATACACCACCTCTGCCTCCAAATGCTATTTCATCCTTGGGCCTCCATGTTTTTAGCAGCTTCCTGCAGGTAAGAAGGTGCCATCCTGGCTTTTCCAGCACTAATCTTGTTCTCCAAAAACCTCTCCAACTTGCTGACTCCAAGGGAGCATTTCCAGCTATCTACAACCACAGGCTCTTGCTGTCTGTAGCGGGCAATGGGCCATGCTCAGTGGTGGGTGAACAGCCTCTTGGATGACCTCGGGCAACAGCAGCAAACCTGCTGTGGCAGCAGCTGTGATCTTTGAGGTTCTGGTGTGGGGCTCTGGGGAGGCAGCTGCCTCTACACAGCAGTGCCAGGGCTGCTGCTCCTTTGCTAAGCGTCTCCTCTTCCCTTTCAGCTTGACATCTACAAGGACCCCTCCTTGCTCATGTAATTGTGCTTTGCTCATCACAAGCAAGCAGGTGCCCAGCCATCCAAGGAATAACAGCAGAAGGGTGGAGAGAGCAGGGCAGTTCTGGTTTGGTGGAGTTCAGCCTCTGCCTGCCTGTAGAGCAGATTCCCCCTCGTCACCTTAAATTATTGCAGTGATGTTATAAGAAAACTGTCCATACTGCAATAGTGTGCACAAGCACATGATGCCCCGGACTCTCAGTAGCCCCCAAACTACCAAGGACTAACTGCTCATGCAGCATATGCTAGAGAAGGGCATAGAGAGAGGTTGAATTGTCCTGGAGCCTGGCATGTGCTGTTTATCATCTCTACCTGCTCATGCTGATTTTGAATTACTCAGCCTCTATTGCAATGGGTCTGCAAATAGAGGTGTCTGTCTGGAGAGAGGCAGTGAAAGGATTTGGCTCACCACTGTTAAACGGGCAAACTCTTGGGTGAAAGCCTTGGCTTTTGTCACCTACCCCATCCCTATTCATTGCTACCAGCTACTGAAAGTCAGCTCCAGACAGCAACCCAGCTGTTCAAGGAGACAAGTCAATTTGTGCAATCACCCTGGGACACGGGTCTCTCTGTGGCACATCCATGCAGCAAAGAATGCTGCTCCAAACATCCTCACTCCTAGGGTTAGCTCTCATTGAAGTTTTCTTCCAGCAAGCAGAAGTCCAGACTTGCTTTGCCAGGTTCATGTCATCAGTCAGCGAGAGGTGAAATACTGTCATATTTAAAGATTACACAGGAAAATAAGTGTATCTGCTGATATGGGAAAACCGGAACATGTAAAGCTGCTTGGTGTGTGTGTGTGTATAGGTGGGGGGCTGGTGCTGCTGGAACAGTGGGGCCTACAAAACAGATTGGCAAGAACTGCAAGAGAACAGAATGACCTGAGAGATACAGAAGTAATGAGCAAGCTTGTTAAGGCTAACACAGCTGCATGAGAACTGATTCAGACCAAATCCCAATTAGCAAACAACAAAAGTTAAAAGTTCAAGGTGAAGAAGATTGCAGCCTTCATCACAGAAGACCACCAGCATCCTGCTTGCAATCATCAGAGACCTCAACTGCACATGCATGGGAGGCATGTACCTATGATAATTACTGAATACGTAAAGCAATTCTATTAGTCTAGCATGAAGGCATATCCATCGCTGTAATATAATCCTGAACTTCACTTGCAATCAGTGCGCGTAATTTTGGTGGAGCCATCCCCTGCATGCTCCGTGCTGATAAAGAGTGCCTGCTCAGTAACTTCTGAGTTTCTCACTGCACCCCTGGCGACTAGCTGTGGCTCTCTCCACAGCACTTCTGCTGTAAGTTCTGTCCCTGCTAATTTACCCTCCCCTCAGTGCTGAGGCAGGGGGAAACTCCACGTTGGGGTAGTTCTCAGGCCAAAGGGAAGAGTTAATAAAGCCTGTTTGGCCGTGTCCAGGCACCGTTTTGCCCGTGGGCTGCCTGCTTCTCAGAACACAGACCTGAATAAAGTGTAACTTTTAAAAGAGTAAAAATAAGTTGTCTCCATCCTCCTCTCGCTTCTGCTTCTGCAGTGAAAGAACCTTTTCTTCCCTCCTGGTCCTAGGAGAAGGTAAGTCCGAGCCTCGGCAGCTCCAAGAAAGGACCACCCCTCCGGTGAGCTCTCCTCCAGCTCCGGGGGCGGGCGGATCGTAGCTCACTGTCGCAGCTGGAGGGCAATCAGGAAAATTTGCCTCTTGCTTTCGTTTCCGAAGGGTCTGGGCTGGAGCAGCTTTCGCCCCTGACCCGCCCTCTCCAGGAAAAGGCGGCGATTTCCCAGCTCACGCTGCTTTTAGAACCGCCATGGCCAGGCGGAAGGAGAAGCTGGTCTGCACCCTCTGCCTGAACACCTACGACACGCCGGAGTCCCTGAGCTGCGGCCACAGCTTCTGCGGGACGTGCTGCCAGGCGGTGCGGAGCGCGGCCCAGCAGCCGTTCCACTGCCCGCTGTGCAGGGCCCTGCAAGACCCCATGGAGCTGCAGCCCAACGTCCGGCTCCAGAACATCGTGCAGAGGCTGCTGAATGTTTCTGCTCATCAAGAGAAGGAAGAGCAGTGCGAAGAGAAGGGGGAAAGCTTGGAGCGGGACGATGAGGTGATCGTGTGCGATTACTGCCTTCAGGAGCCCCAGCCCGCCGTGAAGACGTGCCTGAGCTGCGAGGCCTCCCTGTGCCAAGCCCACATGAGCAAGCACAGCGAGAAGAACCCTCTGAAAGACCATGTCCTGGTGGAGCCCTGTAGTGCTCAGTTTTTGGCCAAGCGGAGATGTCCCCAGCATGGCAAACTGCTGGAGTGCTACTGCGAGACAGACTCGGTCTCCATCTGCGTGCTATGCAGTGTCACCAGCTCCCACAGGAACCACACGATCCTCTCTTTCGAGGAGGCTTTTGGCAAGTTGCAGGTACGGGGCTGCTGTGCTAGCAGCCTCATGGATTACGCTAGGAAAACCGCAGGTTGTTGGGCATGGAGAGCTGCCGGTAGCACAGGCATGAAGCACCTCCCAAGTTTTAGATCTGCAGACTCGGGATGGAGCTAAGTTTCCATCTGAGGACATTGGGCTTTTATGCCTAGTTCTATCCCAGATTCTGGCTGCACTTGTCCCTCAGGATGTAAAGCAAGGTGTTATAAGCATTTCCTTCTCATCCTGAGTTGCTAAACCGGTGGGGCCAAGTGGTTGTGGCTATGCCTTTTGTTATGCTACACTTCCAATTGAAAGATGAGCCTGTGCTGTGTTTATGCAAAGAAAACTAATGACAATAACAGAAAGGAAGCTGTCAGCACTGATAACTTTATGTGTGGCTATTGCACATAAACAGTTTTCAGTTTCAAAATGTTTTTCCAGTGCTTGTAATTGTGGTATTTGTTCAGGGAGAAATATCTTCTAGTAAACCTTTATGTATTGGTTTGTCCTGAGAGCATGCAGTGGGCGGCTTTTTCCAGCTGAACCCATTTTCATAGCACTACTGATCTTGTGCATGTGTGTCACCTCTATTCTGTATCTCTCTCTGGCTCTTTTTGTAGAGCATTTTACCCGAAACTCTGCAAATAGTGAAAAAGTGCGAAGCTGTGCTGGATAACAACATAGCAAATCTGATGAAACAAGAGGAGGGAGTAAAGGTTTGTGCCTCATTCTCTTCCAGTTCTCAGATATTTTCTAGGTCTCTTCTTTGGAGACAGATGACAGTTTTATTATCAGTCCAGGGGATCTGGACCTTGTTTTTCAAAGGACCTTTGAGTTTGAAAGTTGCTCTTAAGTCAGTGCCTCCTGATTGATGGTGGGTTTGGTCCTTACCCAACCTTATTAAATTTGTAGACTGTAAGATATTTATCAAAAAGAAACATACCACGTTAAACTGATGTTATTCCTCTTTACAACAAGAAAACCCTTTAGATTAGCCTGTGGTTCTAAGAAGGTGATGGGACCAGTGTAAAAAATGTCTGTTTTTTACTGTGAGCCTACAAATACCTATTTAGAAAGCTCTGAAAGAATAGGGAAATTCAATTTGGGTCTCAAAATCCTAATTCACTTTGGTCAGGCAGAATTGGCACTTTCTTTCCTCCACCGATAGAAGTGATGAGACTAGAAGTCCTGGCACTGGGCAAGGAAAATGTTTCCTCCAGTGTCCTCTCTGGAAATGTAGCTGTTTTCAGATAATGAAAGAAAACTTGGTGGAGGCACTAAGCAGAGAAAATTGTTTCCTTGGACTGTCTTTAAAAGAACCACAGGTAATATGTCTGTAGAAAAATTCTAGTGCAGAATAAGGAAGGAGATACGTGCATAGTAGAAAGTCTTCAGCAGGCATTGTGCAATAAGCTCTTTTTCATCATTTTCTGGTCAGGTGCCAGATGCTGGGAAGGGCCACTTATGTGACTTGGTCTTTCTGATGTTAGAGGGGCATTGTGGTCTATTGTCATGTGGAGAGACACTAAGTAGTTACTTCTTGCAGTTGGGAAAAGACCAGGCTGTCTTCTGAGTGAGACTTGGTGAGGAAAATGTAAGATTCAGTCCCTAACAGCTTTGAAAGTGTTTTCTTGATAGACTGAGGAGACCCTGCGGAGGAATCGACTGGAGAGCCTCTTCGAAGACATGTGTGCGCAGCTAGAGTGCAGAAAAAGAGAGGCCCTGAAAATTCTAAGTCACAGCAAGAAGCAACAGCTTTCTAAGATTCAAGCAGAGGTACAGAAGCAAAAAGAGAGGAAGGATGCAGCTAGCCGTGATATACAGGAACTGGAGGCTCTGAGAGATCAGAAAGATGTACTTCTTTTTATCAAGGTACCTAGTAGCATCTCTCTTCCTGGAGATACTGGGCTCTTGGGATGGCCTTTGCCTGTGCTATGCTAATTCTACCTACAAAATGTCTTTTACAGGCTTCTGCACCGATTCTAACCAGGTAAGCATTTCCTGAGGTGTGCTGTTAATGCACTGCATGTTGCTTTGGGTGACTGATAATCTAGTGGTGTGAGTCTGCCAGCCCAGCCTGTGCACACCAGGCTGATTGTACACTCTGAGCCTGGCTTTGTTCCAGACCTGAAGAAGCAATAAAGTATTAATGCATATGTCTCTTCACACACAACATGGCTTTTTTCTGTATCCTCTGCATCTGCTCTCGAGACCCATTCTGAAGGCAATTGCAGAAGTTCAGGTGCCTGGGTAGTTGTGCAAAGGATGGATGAGCTTAAAATTCCTGTCAGCCCCCAGTTTGCATTGCCTTCTCCTTGTAAGGAGCAAATGTACGAAGGTGAAACATGCAGTGAAGTCATAAGTCTGCAAAATTCATGGCTTTTGTCCTGAGCTGTTCCCTCAATGCCTGGGTCGTGCTCTTCCTCTACTACAGCCTACCACTGCATGCACAAAGGCTCCCCCAGCCCAGTCTTTCCTCAGTCCTGCATTTCAGGTGCAGCTGTTGTGACTTGGCTGTGATAACCTGTCCTGACACCTTGTTTGGTCTTGTTGTGGGGACTTGAGGACTATTAACTACTAACAGGATGCTGTCATTTGCCCTGGCAAAAGCTGGTGTTGAGGTGGCCATGACATTGTCCTCTGGGGGCAGATATTGGCTGTTGAGTGAACTTCATCCTAATGAATCTATGGACGTTTGAGGCTGTGGGGAAGGGCTGCTCAGAGAGGTGAGACCCTGGCAAGGATGTGAAGGGAAGGAAGATAGAGGTAGGTTTCTGTATCTCACATTGAGGCTGGGTGTGGAGTGAGGGATGCAGTTATTGGCTCAGGGATGGGCTTGGTGATGGTTTCCTGATGCCTTTCTGCACGTTTTAGGAAGAATGTGCAGGTTCCTGAAGTATATGGTGTAGAGCTGCCGGAACCACCCATTATGTGTGATGAATTAACAACACAAGCTACTCTAAGGCTTTTCCAGCAATTCCTCTCAGACATGGAGTCCTTATTTAAAGCACCACCTGGTAAGTGACCATTTCATTGCATGACAACTAACAAAACATATTTAAGAAAAGACTATAATAAGATACCAAGTGTCTCTAGAAGAACAGATTGCTAATATTGTATGATTATCACATATGTGTACATAAAAGGGTGCCTGTCCTAAGCTTCAGCACTTTGGGATGTGCCTTGAAGACACCCTGTTAAAATGGGCTCTGATTAAGGAGGCGTGCATGTCCTAGGAGATCTCTGGGAGGATTAAGATAAGGCAATAGCAACACCTCCATCTGCAGCATCACTTTGGTTTGATTGAGAACTGATCACGGCAGTGGCAGGTGGATTTTGTCTTACAGTGTAAATATGTTAAAAAGTAAACATCTTACAATCTACTGTTTTTAAGTAAACAATTCTACATTTTTGTAGTGTTTTGTAAGATCAGTGTATGGTGAAAAGTGGTTGTGAACAGAGGCTCCAGAGCCCAGTGAGCCCCCTCATAAAACAAACAGCTGAGCTGCAAAGCCCATAAAAACACATTTTCCTGCCCAAGTATATCCATTCATATATTATCCAATCAGTTGTATGAACCACAGGCAACCTCTGCCTGGAGCTGGGGAGAGCATCTTTTTTCTGTTTTTCCAAAACATCTTACAGGCACCATTTTAGCTCCTCTCCATATTACCAGACCCCAGCTCAGCTCAAACCACGACAGTGTTTCAGTTAATGTGTGCTTTTAATGTCTTGAATGGGTTGGACTTGAATTACTTCAGATGACTTGGATCGGGAAATCCAGCTTTCAGCAATGGAGATGTGTGCAAATCTGCACAATTATCAGTTAATCACGTAGGGTTTTTTTTTCTCTCAACAGTTCATGAACATCTGACGTGTGGGACTTCTAAATTAGTGTACCCAAGACGTCCTCAGGTTCAACCACGTGTAAATTATTTCGGGCAAGATCTTTATTTCAGGCAAGATGTTTACAATGTCATCCAACATGAGCTGAGTGACCAGACCTTCTCAGAGGGCTGTCACTTCTGGGATGTGAACACCAACAACGGGACTTCCTGGAAGCTTGGAACTGCTCATCGCAACTCTAGGTGTTTCCTGGAGAGATCTGGGGAGAAAGTCAGTGTGCATGTAGATCAGATATGCTTTATAAAACAGGTGTTTGAAACAGACCTCAGAGTAGTCAGGGTAGAGTTAGACTGTGGAAGAAATACAGTGACATTTTATAATGTGCCTCAGGGGAAACCTGATGAACCTCTCAGGCTTATAGGCAGAGTAAGCGTTCCTTCAGACTATCCTGCCCATGCCGCCTTCATTGTGCATCAAGGCCATCTGACTCTCATGTAGTGATACAGGGACAAGGTGCTGGTTTGTATTTCCAGGCCTTGGTGGGACTGCTGCTGCATGGAGGCATATTAGAAGTTGGGTTTGGGGTTGCTGTTGATGACTCATCTGTGTGAGGGCAAGGTCACTGAAGGGGTATATCGCATCATATTGTTTACTGCAAAAGCTCCTGTCTTGTTTGTCCTGTTAATTATGATGGGAATGCCATTAAACTGTGCTTTTTTGCTCAACATGTTCAAATGCTGTGTTGGCTGCATGTTATTGAGGTAATTTAGTTTGCAAAACTCAGTGACAGTTTAGCTTATAAAAAGGCTGAAGCACAATATTACCTGCTACAGAACTAAGCAGCAGCAACGCTTATCTTTGCTCTAATGCATCAGCTTTTACCTCTGCACTTCCTGTCCATCCTGTACAACCTAAGCTGCCTGCTGCAGAAGCAGATCTGTCCAGGGAAGCAAGTGGAGACAGACCAGGCAGAGAGACACCTGTTTTCTTTTGCTCTCTGCTGCTGCTGTTCCTTGCGAGCTCTCTGACAGACCACTTAACCTACTTCTTGCCTCAGTTTGAATTTTCTCCTCACCTATTGTTTCTTGAAAGGGCGGGGGGTAGAATTTCAGATAATTCCATGAGGAATAAACCTCTTTAGCTTTTAGCCAAGTCCTGTTTTATTAAATGGAGCTTGAACAGCTGATATGCAAACCAGCCTTGAATTGAGCAGCCATCAGATTTACAAATAGTATTAATTTAATTTTGGCCTGTTAGAAACACCTTTGATACAGAGGCACAAACTTTTGTGTAGCAGTAGAATAGTTTATTTACAACACATTGGGCCCAGCAAGGACGTGAGGTGCCTTGCAAGCTCCAGTTATAACAGATTGGGATAGTTTATGGAGTTCCTAATTTACATATCTAATTGATTCATGCATATTCTATTAATTCTAAATTTCTCTCCTGTCCCTCTGAAACTGGCAGAGTTCTGCTTGTTGTCATCTCATGGAGGGTTTGAGGTTTTTCAATAATGTGTTCCCCTATCCCTTCCTGATGATTTACCACTTGTCCTGGTGATTTATTACCCCATGTTTCACACAACCCTTTGCTAATCTAAACATTGCCCAATTAAGAAATTCCAACGGACCACAGTAATCCTCTCTCTTCTTCACCTGGCTGTTTCTTTTATCTTCAGAAGGAGAGCAGCTTGTGAACAGAATTTCTGCCTCTTGTCAGAGGAAAACTCTGACAAGTAGTTAGTTCCTAACAATCAAAGTTCATTCACTAGTCTGTTATTTTGTCAACTTTAATAACAATCAAAGTTCTTTAACTATTCTATTATTCTTTTAGCCTTTAATAAAAATCTTCCCCACTCATCAGTTGTTTCCCACAGGTCTGACACTGAACATTCATGAATCAGCCCTCAAACTGTTTGTCTGATATTCCTAGGGAGTGGTAGGTCTCACGAATAGCAGTATCAATCTATCTGCTATCAGCCTGACACCTAGACACTTATAAACAGCCTTTATGCTGCAGGTCTCATAAGAAACAGTCAATAGTATGACCAGTATAATTTATTTGTACAGGCAACATTATACACAAGTTCTGTGATACCACCATGGATAGAGTTGCAGAAAGGCACTATACCTGAAAGAGACAGTAATTTGTAGAGGCACTGTGTACCTTAAACAGGCAAACAAACTTGCAGAAGGAATTCCCAGCTTACCCTTGCCAGGCACATACTCTTCTTCTGAAGTGTTTATCTTAAATTTGCTGTCCCTGGATTGAGGACTTTCCTGAGAAGGCAGAGGGCTGTAGAATTGTTCATCTTGCACATTTCCCAATGATACAAGGTGACTGGCAGATTAGAATTCTAAACCCAGAAGTTTGGCTTTGCTGAAAAGATGTGCTATGAGACTTGGTTTTGCTTTATGGGGAAAATGTGTTTTGAGACTTGCTGAGAGGAATGGGGTTGGTAGTAAAACAAAAGGTGCCTTGGATGTAGAGGAGAAGGGATGAGACTGTTGCTTGCCCTGTGGTAGCTCTATGTAGACACAGACAGGTAAGGAGAGAAGACGACAACTAGGCTTCAAGTAGCAGAGAAGGACCAATCAGAAGAGTCACTATTTTGGGCTTACTTCCTCAGCATTGTGGCTAATGGCCTGTAACAGCTTAGCATTCTTGCCAAAGGTAACAAATTCACGAGTTTACAGTGAAAAAGGTCTTCAGTGTCAGTCAGAAGGCCCTTTTTGAGACCCCTGACTCCAGCTGCACAGATGTGAACAGGATGAGTCAAGGGAGGGGTTACAATAATAATTAATTGTACTATCCCCTCCTGTTTATGCATATGTACAAAAAGACTGTATATCAAACCTGATGAAATTCATGCTTCAGTGCAATTCTTCAGCAATGCAATAAATCATATCTGCTCTTAACTTTGTGTGAGTTGGAGTTTGTTTTCTGCACGTCACAAGCACCCTCTGTCCCCTCCAGCGTGTTGAAGGCTCACACAGCAATGGTGCCTGAGGCCATGCAGCAACTGAGGGCAAAGGGCTAAAAGTGATTGCCACAGCTTAGGAGAACGGTTTGTGGGTGGAGCTGCTTGTCACTGGGTGGACCCGAAGTACTTGCAGCCTCTGAGCACGATCTCCAACTTGGGCTTGATGCCAAGGGTGTGTGTTTAGTTTCGTTTTGACAGACCAACTAACAAGCCATTTCTACACCCATGGCAAAAGCCAGGGGAGAATCTGGAGGAGATACCAGCCTGGAAGATGAACTCAGCTGTCCCATCTGCCTGTGTCTGTACAATAATCCAGTGTCGCTGAGCTGCGGCCACAACTTCTGCAAGCAGTGCATCCAGAAGGCGCTGGGTGCCCAGCAGCAATCCAAGGCTCCTTATTACTGCCCCATGTGCAAGCTCCAGCTGGGGCCCATCCTGGAGCTGCAGAAGAATTTCCAGCTGTGCAGCATTGTGGAAGCATTTCAAGCCACCACCTCCAAAAAAATCCAGGGTGAAGGCTCTGAAGAGGGGAAGAAAGAGATAGTTCCTTGTGACTACTGCTTGGATGTGTCGCAGCCAGCAGTGAAAACCTGCCTTGTCTGTGATGCATCTTTGTGCCAGGCCCACCTGAAGAAACACAACGCCAAGGCCTTCCAGCAGGACCATGTCCTGGTGGAGGTGGGCACAGGCAGCACGGCAGAGGACAGGAGGTGCCAGGAGCACGGCAGACTGCTGGAGTGCTACTGCCAGGAAGAGGGGCTGTACATCTGCACGCTCTGCTTTATTGTGGGACACCACAAGGGCCATAGCGTTGTCACCCTGAAGGAGGCACACGACAAACAGCTGGTAAGCGCTCTCCTATCCCCATGGCTCTGAAGGAAGGGCTTTTACTGGGGAATGGAGATGCAGGGAGTGCCTTGAGGCATTTCATGTCCAGCCCAGTGGGGACTGGTGCATTGTGCAGAAATTCCCTCTTCATTTCCTCCTTTGTGTTGTGAAAGCAGCCTGGCAGGTTTAGCAAAGGGAAAAGCCCAGAGAAAAGAGCTAGGGGCCGGGCAGGGCAGGCATATGTTGCAGTCTGTGATGATGTGGCTTGGGGAGGCGGGGAGAGTGAAAGACAGGCATTTGTCCTTTAATTTTTTAGAAATTAAAATTTTCCAGCTGTGACAACTACCTCCTGGGAAACCTAAGCATTCTGGCATCATTTTTATTAAAGGAATGGGAATCTGGCCATTCATGGGTGTTTGAGGTGTGAAAACGCTGCTGAAGGCAACCTGCAGCAACTGGAGCTATTCACAGACTGTCTAATCTCCAAGGAGGGAGGTTTACTATTCCCCCTGAAATGTGTTATCCTACAGTGTCACAGCACTCATTGATCGTAGTAGCCATTAAAATAAACAGCTGGATGAGCAAGTACTGCTGGTTTGCTGATCTTCAGAAAAGATGGTTGCTTATTACCTCATCCTTAGGTTCTACAACTGCTGACAGATATGAAAACTAAGGATTTACATTACATTAGGCACATGTGAAGATTCTGGCAGAAACAGAGCTTTAAGGGATAAAATGAGATTTATTTATTTAAAGTGAAACTTACTCAGAGGGGAAGTTGTTGGTTAACCCACTACATGCAAAGTTTCACATATATAAAAGTTAAACATTGACCTGAAAGATTTCAAAATCCTATCAGTTTTCACTATGCCCTATCACTATGAGGAGACAAGTGAATGCAGTTTATTAGAGGACTCACTGGTGGACGTGGGCAGGTAGAATGTGCCTGTGCAATTTCACTATGTCCACAAACTGCCAGTCTGAGTTAATGTTGCCTGTGCTGCTTCCTTGCTATGAAGTTCAATGCTGTCTTTTCTTCTGCTAGGTTGAACTCTCAAACAGCATGACATGGCTGCAGGAACGTAAAAGTGCTTTAGCTACTGCCCTAGAAGAGCTTCAGAAAAATGAGAAGCAGCTCAAGGTTGGTACCCAGGCCGTTGCTAATTCACAGCATCTTTCCTCCACAGTTTCCCAAAACATAAGTGATGGTAATTATTCTGTTAGGAGCAGATGAATAGAAAGATATAAAGTCCAAAGTAGGGAAAACACATGTCAGAATCTAGCTGCCAGATGCCAGGCTTTCTCACAGCCTGCCAACATAGCTCCACAGCAGGAGCTAGCTGGGACACTCCACTATTTATCATGGTTACAGAACTGACAGGCTAGGTTACAGGACTGACAGACCACAGACTGCACATATCAATATGTATTCTGAAAGTTTTCTATCCCTTAAATAAAAAAAAAACCAATTTGAGTTTACTAGAGGAGTTTTTCAGTGTATGCCAACACAGTTCTCACATTGCTGGCTGAATTTTATCTGATTTTATTGTTACATTAGGATCGATTTTCATAATAAATAATAAAAGCCAGTGTGAAGGATAGCTACAATTTTAATTAATAAACAGAGATGCTAAGCTGAAATGTTGAATTCCTGAGCTAGTACAGCGTTTTCTTATCTGTTCATTTAGATCAATACAAAAACAGTGATTTCTAGGGTGCAAAAGATGTTTGAGAACATTAAGACAGAGATTATTCAAAAAGAGAAGATGATCCTGAGTGACATTCAGTCCAATGAGAACAAACAACTGGCAGACATTACCAAAATAAAAACGGAAATGGAACAGAAGAGAGATGAGGCTGTGCAGCATCTTCAATCTTTGCAGAAGATGAGCCAGCAACCAGATATTTTTCTCTTCCTCAAAGTAAGCAGCAGTATTCTGCTTTTCTGCATAAATATTCCTATCTGTCAGCTAGCTGCCCTTTTTGAAAATCACACTAATAATTCTTTTCCTTTTTTTTCATCAATCCTATTTCTAGGAATTTAAACAGGCCACAGACAGGTATGTTTCAGATGAAAATGCTTGTTTTCTTCTTTGAAAAAGTATGGTGTTGATAACTAGATTAAGCCCCACTGCCTGCACCCCTCTGTCCTGGCACCCTATGCTACAAAGCTGCTCGTCCACCCATTTAATGAGAGTAGAGAGATATCTGCCTGCTTTCCCAATGGTCCCTTTAAGTTTTTGTTTCCTTGGCAGGTACAGGGCCTCTGGATTCTGATGAAAACTACTGGCTTTTATTACTAGAAAAATGTTTTTATCAGAGATTAAGCCCATAGGGTTGCAGCAGCACTCTTGGATACATACTGGTGACACCCCTGCACAAAAGCCCCAGCAAATAGTTTTGGTTGCAGAGGTAACTAGCTCACTTCCCACCAATTGTGGACAAGCTTAATAGCTAGAGACTTATTATTGCTTCTGCTGCTAGTCCTCCATTTATTATAACTTAACTTTACTAACTGATCCCAGAGTGTCAGCTATAATTCAGTGGTGCAAAACCACACCAATATTAAGTAACAGATCTACAAGAGATTTTACTGCAGCACTGAACTCCCCAGGATGTTGCATGAGGCACTAGCTCAAACATCTAGCTGGATTCTGGTGTCATCTCTGTAACTTGTACAAATTAAAGCTGAGTTTGAACTTGTATTATAAAGATAACTTCAAATCACGATGTACTGTTGGGGCTGTGCTGGAAGCAGCACAGTCCATTATTCATGGTTGTGCCACAAGTCAAAATCTAGCCTGTGGGATCAAAGTCATTTTCCAGAAGCCTGGACACCATTTAATATGTTTGGCATTTTCTTTCTATCACAACAGCAGTTGTGCTAGAACAGTAAGAGCCCGCCTGCAGCAGGTCAAAGCGCTGTTCACACAAGGGTGTTAGCAGAATGCTTCTCCTTTTCTCATTTTCAGAATTTGAGAGTTCTCACCTAGGTTTGGTAAGCAAAAGGCATTGCCAACTGAATAACAAGGTGTAACCAAGGGGCTGTTATACATGATAAGTCATGTTGCCAGAGCACCTTTCCCTTTGTAGAGTACTTCCTAATGAAGGAGTTTGTTAATGTGTTAATTCTAAATGCTTTTCTGTGGTGAAATGGCTGCCTGCTTAGGATTGCAACTCAGAATTTCAGTGTCAGTGGGATGGACGTGAAGGTTCTACAGCTGGATAAAGCCATGAGTGACAACTACCGATACATAATGTTGGACTTCATGAGTCGCCTGGACTCACTGCTACAAAATGTGCAATGTGAGTGATCTGCCCCGACACACCAACCGCGAGCTGCTCACCTTGAGCAGCAGACAGCAAGCCATAGGGTTCAGCAAGCTGGGCTGGCTGCCACTGAATGCTGGCTCCTTTGTACGGGGCCTTGAGAGACTGATAAGGATTTGGATAAGAACTTGGGATGTTGGAGATGGGAGGGTAAAGGGGACAGAAAGACTGTTTCTGGAGATAACAAGGAAGAGGTCTGCTCCCAATAGGTGTAAAGTCGGGTTCTCCTGTCTCATGTGGTTTCCTGTTCCCACCTACCTTATGCATCCTTTTAGCTTGCCTACCCCCATCCCTACCTAGTTTATCTCCAATCATGGGATCTAAAGGTATGGTACCTTGTCCCAAACTTGAATGTATTGTCAGCTTTGTAAAACATTCTTCTGTCTTTCTTAGGTGAACTCACCAATCAAATTAATTGGACCAGGTAAATCTTTTCTTTATTTAATTTCTTTAAATTTGTTCCCTGCAAATTTCTCCAGCAGTTGTTCACTTAGGGACCATGTGTCCCGTGTTCCTCTGCTACAGTGTCAAGGATTGCTAATCACAGTCTAGAAGGCTGTCCATCTCAAAAGAAGGGGTCAGATCTATTCACATCTGTTATTAATGATGTGATTTGTGTTTTACAAGGCACTAACAGTCAACACATTTTTTTTTTCTTTACAGTGGGTTTTCAGATACTGGAACTTTTTCAAACCGTAAGTGTTCAAAAATACTAATTATTCCTTAGGACTCTGGCTTAGGGCTGTGACTCTCACAAAGAAAACTGATCACTGAAAAATGTGAACAGCAATGTGTTGCATCCGCCTCCTCTCATAGCCAGAGCTGAGACCAGTAAGGTGTGCAGTGCTGGGGCAGTTCTTAAAATGTGCAGTGGGCAGGAATCTCTGGACAGTTACTTTAACATAATGTCAGCCGCAAGTCCAGAGGTGTATTTTAAAATAAGTGTACTTGGCCATTAAATTGTAGTGTGAGCTCAGTCTTCTACAGACATAGTCACTTTGGTTTTCTATGCAGAACCAGACAGTTACTCAAAACATAGAAGGGAGAAGAAATATGTTTTTCCTGAGGCAGTGCAAAGATGTATTTGGTAGCAACTTGTCATATATGTATTAGAAATGTATAGCAATAAGGTATCACACAGAATCACAGAACATTAGGGATTGGGTTGTTCTTGCCTAGATGCAAGACTCTACACTTGCCCTTGTTATATTTCATTACACTTCTCTCTGCCCAATTCTCCAGCCTGTCTGGGTCCTGCTGAATGGCAGTGATGGAGAGTGGCCTAGCAGTGACTTCCGTCATCTCCCTTAGCACTTGTGAGTGCATCCCATCAGGGCCCATGGATTTATGTATATCCAGTTTGTGCTACTACTTCATTATTACAGTAAATGAAGCTTTTTCATCTTGTGTTCTATGATTCTGTGTATTCCTACAGCACGAAAAACCAAGAAAGAAGCAGCACAAAAACAACAGAGAGGACCAGCATTCACAAATGAAACATCTTCATGGTTCACATTTGGCTCGGTCTGAGAGATGAAATCAGAACTGAGATGGAAAAAGGAAGTTGAACATTATCAAAAATGTCCTTTAACAATGGGAACCTGCCAAATGTTTTGACCTCCCCTGTATACCTGCTAGTAAAAGTAGTTCTTTAGCATGTGCCAATTTACAAAAGAAGTGCTAAGAATTAACACAGACAAAAAAATATCCAACTGCTGCTGGCTTCCAAACTGTGGACTGTATAATCTCATGATACTAATGATAATTGTGTACTATTGTGATGACTGTTGTCATTATGTGTTTGCATAACCAAATAAATGACTACAGGTACAGATAAGCAAGGCTGGCTGCTTTTATACCATCACCAGCATTTAATTGTTGAGAGGATTGTTCCTCCAGTGCATTGGTGACAACTTCCTGATGCAAGTGCTGGAGGAACCCACTATGACAGGGATGCTGATGGATCTTGTACTCACCAAGAAGGAGAGTGGCTGAAGCAGTGAAGGTTGAGGGCAGCCTCAGTTGCAATGACCATGCAATGGTGGAGTTCAGGATCTCATGTGGTAGGAACAGAATGCGCAGCAGAATCACAGCCCTGGACTTCAGGAGGGCCAACTTTGGCCTTTTCAAGCAATTGCTAGAAGAAATCCCATGGGACTGGGTACTGGCAGGTAAAGGAGGCCAAGATAGCTGGTTAACATTCGAAGACCACGTCTTTGAAGCCCAAGATCAGAGCATTTCAACAGGAAGGAAGTGAAGGAAGGGAGCCAGAAGACCTGCATGGTTAAACCCCAGGTACCAGTATAGGTTGGGGACTGACCTGTTGGAGAGCAGCATAGGAGAAAGGGACCTGGGGATTCTGGTGGACAGGATGACCATGAGAGAGCAATGTGCCCTTGTGGCCAAAAAGGCCAATGGCATCCTGGGGTGGATCAGAAGGACGGTGCTTAGCAGATCAAGAGAGGTTCTCCTCCCCCTCTACTCTGCCCTGGTGAGACCGCATCTAGAGTATTGTGTCCAGTTCTGGGCCCCTCAGTTCAAGAGGGACACAGAACTGCTGGAGAGAGTCCAATGCAGAGCCATGAAAATTATAAAGGAAGTAGAACACCTCCCTTATGAGGAAAGGCTGAGGTTGCTGGGTCTCTTTAGTTTGGAGAAACAGAGACTGAGGGGTGACCTCATCAATGTTTATAAATATGTGAAGGGTAGGTGTCAGGAGAATGGAGCCAGGCTCTTCTCAGTATCATCATTTTAGGCTTGATGAGGTGCTGAGTGGCATGATCTAGATGTTAGGTTTACTTGGTTTATTTGGATTTAGGTTGGACTGGAATGTCTTTAAGGTCTTTTCCAACCTTATCATTACTGTGATACTGTGCTCTAATGATAGGACAAGGGGCAATGGGTGCAAGTTGGAACATAGGAGTTTCCACATAAATAATGAGAAAGGACTTCACAGTGAGGGTGACAGAGCACTGGAATGGACTGCCTGGGGGGTTGTGGAACCTCCTTCTCTGGAGACATTTAAGATCCATCTGGATATGTTCCTGTGAAACTTGATCTAGCCTGCTCTGGCAGGGGGATTGGACTAGGTGATCTTTCGAGGTCCCTTTGAATCTCTAATGTTCTGTGATTCTGTGAATTGTGGATGGCTTCAGAAGAAAGCTGCACAGGTCCCTGCTACGTATTTCGCTTACCACATTTAACATAAAAGTGATCTTCTACAGAGCACTTTGCAGAATACCATGGTCAGCAGCATACGAAGATGCTTTACTGGCCACATCTCCATGGGTTCATATGTTCTATTCTGACCAAGCACATTTGGTGCTTTCCAGATTTACCCCTTACTGCATGTTGTCTCCACAAAAGGATATCATGGACACTGCTGGGCTCACTCGTTGTTGCTGTAGGTTGCTCTGTGCCTAGTTTTGACTCCTATAGGTTTACAAACTCAGTGTTTCTTCTCCAAATGATAAAAATATTCTACTGCAAACCAGAGTTAGCAACATAAATATTTTTAAGAACTAAAGGCTAAAGATCATGGTGCTCCTATGTAACTTCAGATTAATGGCTGTACTTCTGTCACTTGCGATAATCAACGTATACCTAATGGCAGGGATTAAATACAATAAAGTCTGCAAGACTTAGAGTAATGTCTCCCTTTGTGGCTTAAATGGACTCACTAACCTGTAATGGATCCACAGCCTTTGCTCTACTGCACACATCGATTGTCAGCATAACGGGAAGTGCGTGGTCAGATTTTGTGAGCTCAGCAGTAGGTCAAGATGACTTTGCAAATATTTCCTATTGCTCAGAGCCAGCAAGACACGAAGGACTGCTGGTCTCAACCATTCAAGTGAGGAAAAAGGAATGAGCCAGTCCTTCAGCACTTTTAGTACTTGCACTTCTTTCTGGTAGACACATGGTTATTGCTTCCACCCCAGTTGAAGGAGCCATGATCAGCCATGCAGTTCAGTGCTGCTGCTGCAGACAGCAACTTACTGTGTGGCTGCAAATCACTACAGTGAGCAGGAGATTTACTTGAGTTCAGGAAATGTTAGCACTTCTGTAGCCCCTTCTGAAATACTAGTTTAGCACATCCTCAGCAAAAACTGCTTTACAGGCTGCAGTGAGAGAACTGACTGAAACAGGACTTACTGACCAAAATGAAGACAATAACCAACCGTACAAAGTTTGCCTACCATCTAATCTGGAGAAAATGTGCATGTAGCTCTTCACTACTGGCTCATCAAACCTGAATTTGAGGCTGATGGAAATACTTGCCAAAAGGGGCAAAAGAAGGTGGCTCTATTGTACGTAAAATTAATGTGATCCAGGAGGTCAAGGCTTTATGATTGCTGTTATATGGCAAAAGCAAAGACTTTAATTTCAAATAGATTGGAAAAAAATAAATTTTTACTGTTGCTGCAGGTTCACAATGCTTTTGAATGAAAATTAGTATCTAAGAAGGTAGATTTTTCAGAGTGAGATACTACCTTGATGGTGCAGTTTATTTCTCCCATGCACTTACCTGCTATAGCATTAGCAAAGACATTCTCCTCTGAATTTGAGACTTGTATTTTAATATTTTGTGCATTAGCTTTGAGGAGGCAGAGAGCAGTGAAAGACTAGATGAAAGCAATGCAAAAAACCACACTGGACTCCAGCAATTATCTAACTAAGCCATCTAATCCACAAAACCACTCTTAAAACTTGTAACACCTAATTAGGTTTCTGCTCTAGGAGACAGTATTGGGCCATGGCATGCAGTGAGAGTGTAGCAATTCTGCACAGGTATTTGTGCAGAACACTCCTTCTTGATAGGAATATAATTGTGAGATACGTGTCCTGAGGCATGGACAGAGCTTATTTCTTTTTGATATCTTTATTGCTTAAGTATTTTGATTACCTAGGGACTCTGATTCATTGCATCTTAATATTATTTATTATTCTTACTTCCCACCACTCACTTCATTTTCACCTGAGATTTGTCTCATCCTTGAAAGAAACCTTTAGAGGAGCTCTTATCTTGCTTTTGTCAAGCATTGCACAATGTGGCTGAATTTATAAGCAAGTGCATAACTAAAATGCATCTCAAAAGCTAGGACAGGCCTCTTCCTGTTCCCGAGTCATGGGTTTTCTAAGTCAGATGCGCCACAACTAGACTTTTGTATGTCTGACACTAGGGCCTTTTTAAGACCAGCAGGTTAGACATCAAACCACTTAGATTTTGCACACTGGACATCGCAGGTCTTGCGGAAGGTTATCCTAAGGCCCCTGTTTGCTCCTTACAATTGTTCCCATTCAAGAAGCTCATCAGGATAGCTTAACATGACTTCTGTTTTGTCCCTGTTTCCTGACTAGGTTTGCCTGGGTGATCAGACAAGCTGCCTGCATGGAGAGTTAGGTTTGTAGAAGCTCCAATATGCAGACAGATCTCACATCTGTTCCATCTTCAAACATCATGCAATATTTTGCAAATGCAGGCCCAAATCTCAGTGGACAGCAAACTGTACAGGGAAGGCAGGACAAGGAGAGAAAATAAACTGGTTTTAGCTACTTTCACCATAGTCCACCTGTCCTGGCTGTAACAGCTAGTGGGATGGAGGCAGAGGGTGGAGAGGTGGTAGGACATCCCCAAACACAACTGAAAGGAGGAGGCTCCTTACACAAAACTGGGAGCCAGAGGGCATAAACCAGCTGAGAGCTGGGAGAAATCAGAAGGTGTCTTTATCTGGTGTGTGATGAAGCTGGAAGCCTGGAGAGGACTGAGAAGAACTAGGGAAACCTATGGTAGAGGTGTTTTATTGATGAAGCAGAGAGGGGCAATAAGAGCATCCTGTGAGGCCTGTGGACTTTGTTGCTTGTGTCCTGGTTTTGCTGAGACAAAATCCCAGGCCAGCCATGGTCTGCAAGCGATTAGCAGTTTGAAGTTAGCTGGAGCAGCTGACCAGAGCTGGGTCGACAAGTGAATCCCATCCCATAACCTTTCTACTCAGTATAAAGGGGGAAGTTTGTCTTCTGCTTAAGTTCCTAAATCTGCTTGTCTCTGTTCTTGTGTGGAAAGAGCGAGAATGTGTTTGGTCTTGGGTTTCACTTACCACTCTGACCCTGAGGACTGCTTTCCTGGTTATTGTGACTACCATATGTGTGCTGGGCTGAGTATAATTTCATGTACTTTATAGTGTCAATGGTTTTAGTTTTGCTATTTCATTAAATCCATTCTCATTTCAACCTGTAAGTGCTTTTTCTGATCTCCTCTCTTGGCTGGGGAAGGATAATGAGTTGCTGGGTGATAGAAAAACTGCTATAGTTGAGGATACAAACTAAGCATAAGCATCTAGAGGGACCAGGGCACAGTGTGGCTGCAGGATTGCTGCCTGGCAAGAGGCAAGGTGAGTGGGCTTCCCCAGTTGTGCTATGTGGAGCTGCCCAGGAGTATCTGATCTATGGAACACGACTATCTTGTTTTTCAAGATAATTTTGTAGTCTGAGAAACTGGTCTCCAGACACTTGATATTAGAAAGATGATGGGGCAATCTGGAGAACCAGAGGCAGTGGGTTTGACAGGCAAAATGAGTAGGATGGGCAGATGGTACATGCCAGAGTTTGTGTGTCTGCAAGCCTGAGCTCACCGTTGCTTGGCAGGAGATTTGGGACCATGAAGAGCCTGGAGGCATATTTCTCCAAGGCCAAAGGTTTCCTTAGCCCAGAAATACATTATAACCATAGAACTTAATATACTTGAAGAAGAGGAAAGTAATTGTAAGTTAAATGGTTTATCTTATTTACTTGAAATCTTTCCCATCCTTTCTAGAAAATCCATGTACAGTAAAAATAAGAAAAACCCTAATAGTAGCAGTGATTCAGAAAAATAATGCTTGGAAATGTTTTTAATGTTATGTTCACAGAATCACAGAACATTAGAGATTGTAACGGACCTCAAAAGATCATGTGGTCCAATGCCTCTGTCAGAGCAGGATCACCTAGACAAAGTCGCACAGGAACATGTCTAGGCGGGTTTTAAATGTCTCCAATGTGCTATTTCCTTGTTTGTTCCATGAAGACATAACACGTTTGATGATCCAAGTTGCCCAGGTGGGGCTTCTGGAAAAGCAATGAAAATGTTGTAATTGCTTTCTTTTGTGTCTACCACATGTCTGTGGAGTTTCCACACAAAGGGTTCCTCTTAATGGTTTTGTCATAGATGTCACTTCTCACAATGGTTGGCTCTGGTAGCCTTGGAGTTGCCATATACTTAAAGCTCATTTAAAACTCCTGTAGAAGTCACTGAGAAGATTGGAAGTTGGAGACTGCTGCTTTTGATGGCAGGTAGCATGGGGATAGGGAGGGTGCTCTTTTATTTCCTTTGCAACCTGCCAGTTCTAGTTGCTGTAACACCTAGTTAAACCCTTGTGGAGAAGGCTGTTTACTGTTTAATGAATGCTGTGTTTCTACAACAAGATTTGTCCTTTGGTATTAGGCAAATGCTATGAGCTTGGATTCTGCAGGACTGAAGTTGGTCTCGCTTTCTCAGACCATGTATTGACAGACTTTTCAGCGGCTTGAGGTTCCACCTGAAATGCAAATATTGGGCAATGTTAGATTTCAGAGACTGTCTGCTTTGCTGTGGAAATGGTGAGGGAAAGGTAGACACGGCTGGGGAGGGCCCCTCTAACCTTGAACCTCTAGTCCAGAGATAAAAAAAGAGAACAAAATCTTGGTCTTTTTCAGTACGAGAGTTGTTAAAGAACTTCTGTTCTTCCCAGCTGGAAGTGCTTCTACGACAAATCTGGACACTGAAACAACTCTGAGGGATTTTAGATGACAATTATTTTCCTTTTTATTTAAGAAATACTACTGCTTCCCCAAATCATAAAGATTAATCGCTTTGTTGGAAATTGGTACCTTTTCCCTGACAGCTACAGCATGTTTTGAGTTCACTTTACCTCAAGTTACCAACATGCAATTAATCTTTCAATTCAAAAAAACTCAGTGCAATTTAATTAGCAGACAGGAGGCCTCTTCGCTCAAGTACTCCTGGTGTGGCTGCGTTTCTCTGGGGGAAGGGGAAGACTCTAGGGGAGTCAGTCTTCGCGCCAAGCTCTCGCAGGCGACTCGTAACGCACAACGCACCTCGAATCCATCAGAAAGTAAAACCTCCGTGGGGGCGGTGTGGGCGGCCCGTGGGCCGGGCCTGGGCCGGCTTCGGGCCCCGAGCGGCCTCTGCGGCAGCCCAGCCCTCCGCTTCCCTCCTGCCCCTGTGCTGGGGTTGGGGGGGCAGTGTGTCAGTGAGTCCTGCCGGGCCCAGCTGTCCCCGGAGTCGGCGGCGGCCCCGCGGTGAGTAAGCGGCGCTACGGGGCGGGGGAATGGGGTGGTGGCTCTGGGGTCTTGTGATGGGTCCACATCGGCCCTCCAGGGCGGGCTAAGGCTCCCGGCCCCGCTTCGGGGCAGGGCGGTGCCTCAGAGTCATAAGAAGAAAAGTAGGAACTGGCAGGTGGGCTGGGAGCAGGCTGGGCGCTGCCGGGGTGACTGGGTGACCTGTTTAAACCCTCACAGCAGCCGTTCCGCTTGTTAACGGGCCTCCACAGTGCCCAGATTCGGGGGTATAAAATGTGTGCGTTTCTTGTATGTGCTTCTTCCCGGTTTTCGTTTTAAAAACGCCCGTTAGCCAGTGGCAGCCCCGTGCGTGGCCTTTCTCCCGAAAGGCCTCTGGCACAGCCGTGCGCCTTGCGCAGGGAGCCCATGTGGCTGCTCCCCTCAGGCTGCGTGGCGTGGGCTGGCAGCCACTGCTCGAGGAAATGCCTTTGGGGCAGCGCTTCCTACGCCGTCCCCACTGCCCCAACACAGCTCCTCAGTGTTCTGCCTTCGCTAGCTAACGGTTGGGCGGGAAGAGGTACCTCAGGCAGAAGGGAGTTGCTGAAAGAACCGCTTGGCAAACGATAATGACTCGGGTTCGGATGGAAGCTGCTGGGGCACTGCGTGAGGTTACAGATCCAGAAGGATCTGCTTGGGACTAGGCAGGGCACGGTAACCGCCACACTCGAGGTGCAGCTGCTTTCCCAGAGGTGAGCCTGCTGAGAAGGACTGGCTGTGAGCAGGCTGCTCGCTTCCATGGGGTCTTCACCAAAGAGTCTGGGGGCTGTGCGAAGCTGATAGCCAGCTTTGCTGCTGCTGTTGTCACTTAGGGGAAGTGAGGTGAAGTAGGAGGCGATTAAATCTTTCACACAGGTAAGGTTTTTATTGTCCAGCTTTGCAAGTTTACCTGCTTGAGTTAATGACTAGTGATTATTGTGCCGGCAGTAAGGTAGCTCTCTTCCCAAACGAATGCTTAGATGTGGCAAGTGTGATGTGTTGTTTTAAGGCTTTTGGTAAGATTTCAGTATTCATACAATTTTAAGTCTCTCATTGAAGTAAATGTTTGTAGCCTGGATGTTTTGTTGGGGTATGCTAAGGATTTTGTCAAAAATGAGTATTTTCTACCAAAGTTCTTAACAGTGCTGTTGTGGTGCCTGTCTCGGTATTATTATGGCGATATTGAATTTCCTTGTTGCTCCACAACAGTCAAGAGGCTACTTGCAAAAAGCTGTTTGCTAACAAGAGTAGGGATGAAGCTTTACTTATCCAAATGTTGTGGTTTGCTTTCCTTTTATCTTCTTAGGGTGAGATTTTCCAAGGACCTACAGGTAGTAGCCATGCTCTGTTCACTTAATGTGGAACTTGGGTTTTCCAGTTCACCATCTCCTCAAAAATTGTTCAATTCTTTGGATTTTGTGTTTGTGCATTAGTTTTTAAGCTCATGTAACTTCTTGTGTCTAGCAAGTGCATACATGAGGATGGATAGTGATGACATACAGTGACAACTCATGCACACAAAGTTTAGAAATAGAAAAATAATCTGGAAAACTGAGATCAGTGTTACAGAAAGAATGCTTCTGATTTAGTGTCCACTCTTAAGTGCTCATATCTTAAGTTTAAGCTTGTGATACATGTTTTCAGCAGCTGAATGAGCTTTGCAATCTATGATTCTGTTACTGTCAAGGTCACTGTGATCTGCAACAGAGAAATTAGTGCTGAGCCAAGCGAAGCCCTGTAGTGTTTCCAGGTAGTGTTTCCACAAAGACAGGTGCTGTGCAGGTGCTAGTTCACCTCTGCTATGTCTTGAGACAGTAAGAAAGGTGTAGACAGGATCCACAACCAGTCCATAAAATAATCAGATATCAGGAATGCGGTACCTCCCATATCTTTTTATGGCAGTCATGCGATAACAGAGATACTGGAAATGCCCTTACTTCTACACTGTAGTCTTTTGCAGTGTAAGTAAATCTTTGTGGCAATCAGACAGCCCCTTAAAGATCTTATTCAGGCCAAGAAGAGCTGATAAAAGTGAATTCTAGGTATAAAAGTCAGTTGTACGCAACAGCTGACTTAACTTCTGAATAATAATCTCAGTAGCTTCTTTCCTAAGTTAAATGTACTGACTCTTCTCGAGTATACTAAAACAAAAGGTCTTTTAAAATAATGAAATCCATTGTTACTAGGGACGCTTGGTCTGAAAGGTTATGAAAATAATAATGCATTCAGGCAGAAAAGGGTAGGTGAAATGAGTGTTGGAAATGGTGTAATTTCCTAGTGTCCTGACATCACCAGAGACAGCAGCTCTGATGAAAGGCCCTTTTCATGCCACACAGAGACCACTGTCATGCAGGTCAGCACAAAGATCCAGTGTATGCTCAGACTTCTAAAAGAGTTTTACTTAGACCATCACGATCTAGACACAGCTGAAAATGTCTAGGTAAAATCGACTGCAAATGTTTGACAGTGTTGCCGGAGTGTAACTGAGCTATCCAGGCAAGCTAAGAAAAACTCCTGGGTTTAAGGGAGCTGCCTACAAGTCTGGAATGAGGGAGAAGGAAGTCGGTAGGATTTTCATTACTAAAATCTTTACTAAAAATCACAGAAAGCAATCTCATTCAAGTACTTTGATACACATAAAAAGTAGCAAGGAGGGAGTTTGTCCGTCAACTTTTACAGTATCAGTTTGCTGAGTTTAGGATTAAAAAAAGCTTTGTTTTCTAACTTCATGCTTGTGAAATGAATAAAAACAAGCAAATGCTACCACAGAATGTGCTTGTGCAGACTGCTGCAAACATGTGGTTTTGTACCCTGTGCTCACTGCATTCTCACTCTGCAGCATTTGCTGGTTGGGTTTTTTTTTTCATATGTGCTATTCCTGAGCAGACTTGAGTATTATTCCTGCTAATCCCTGAGTGGATTTTGCAATACTGTATGGGTGGCTGAGATTAGGTATTAGGTAGGGATGATTTCTCCTCTAAGCATCACCACTGTTGTGATCTTGAGCATGTCATTTCTTGCAGTGCACAGTTCCTCATCATCAAGATCACAATTCTTCATACGGGACTTTTGAGCCTGTGATTATTCTAAGACACATTCATGACACTGAACTGGAGGGTGCTACCCAAGGGAAGCTAATCATTTTAAGGTGTATATAGGTATGTGAAACTAATTCTGCGTGGCCAGGAGGCTGTAAGGTAGAAGTTTGGAATAATTAGGCCAGAGGGTACACAAAACTGAAGGCTTTTCTCTTCTTACCTTCTGTTGTGCTAGGTGATTGACTTGTCCCACAAAAACAAATATAGAGACAGATACATTTTAAAATTTAGCCCTAAAAATGTATATGGATTAGAGTTCTGGGTGAGCTCATATGTGGATCACAGAATCACAGAACATTAGGGATTGGAAGGGACCTCGAAAGACCATCTAGTCCAATCCCCCTGCCAAAGCAGGATCCAGAACTCTGTTTTCCGAGTTCTAATGGCCAGGACCAAAAGAACAACATAGATACCTGAAATAGGACTTGAGCACCAACAGTGGATTTTTCCAGTTAGGTCTCGCCTAATCCTGCAGTGCATTAAAATATCTTTTTTTTTTTTTTTTTGAGTGTGACTTTCCCTAAGCAGCTGCTTTGCCAGTGCTCAGAGCAGCAGCCACAGAGAGGCATGTTCTCCTCAGTTGTTGTGCTTGGAGCTGTTTTAATCTTTCTGGTTAGCAGATCACCTCGCATGTGATTCAGATCAATTAGGCATAAAGTTTGAGGTATGTGAATATGGAGCTGGAGAAAAGCACTGATAAGTTGCTACAGGACCTGGTAGATGTTGATAGTGAGAGGTAGGGTTTAATAAAGTATTTATCAGAGCATGAGACCTGGCATTGCTGTTCAGTCTGTCCCAGCATGTAACAAGAGTATGAGTTTCATAGGTCTTGATCTTGTTTCTTATGTAGAAAATCCATCCCTGCTGATGCCATCATGCTATTCATGGTTTTGGAGCCAGGGAGGTCTCTGCTGGAAACACATTTCCTTTTCAGCAATAGTCCTGTGCAAGCTAGCAAAGAGTGAGCTGTGTTTGGTTATTTGAAGGCATGCCGGAGCGTACCCACCAGAGAGACACTCACTGTCTCTGCATCTGTAGAGAATAAAAGCAGCTTTTGAGAGTCCCAGCATGGAGTGGAAGATAAAATGCAAACCTCTGGCTCTGGTATTTTCTGTTGGCTATCTCTTGGTATTTGCCCTGCCTGTTGACTTTAGATAGTCCTCTGCATGCTGTACTCTAGGACAAAATATGCTGTGATGTGAGGTGGAAGAGTTGGATTACTTGTGTTGAATTGTTTCTTAATTAGAAGGCTGTTCTGTAAATCTCAGGATATTTTTATCTGGAAGAATAAACCAGTCTAAGTGTTAAGAGCTGTAACTACTTCTACTCTTCTGTGGATTCCTTTGGTATGGTTAGGATCATTTACTTAGGCAGTTTTAAGACTTGGTTTGGTACTGTCCTTCTAACAGAAGGACCAAAGGTAGTTCACCTATGAGTTAGCATACTACTGGGGGCATGGCTGTGTGGAAACCATTATACAGGGATGATGCATGGATACTTCTGTATGACACCATCAAACCTGGAATGGAGGAATGGAAATCGTGATCTCCAGCCAGCTAGACTGAGGTCTAAGAAAAGGCATTTCCTCTGTGCTTAGCTGTAGGATCAGTACTTTGTAATGGGCTTGCTTATTCTGTCATGTTTCTGAGAGACTTACGCTGAAGTGACGGTAGCTGTGAATGTTTTATAGCTACTTGCGAAGCAGTGATAAAGTGAACTAAATTTTGAGACAGACTTTTTAGCACTGCCAGTTCCAATGCTGATTTAGTAATTAATTCAGTCCTAAGCATTGCATAGACCATGAGATCGGCTCATGTTTGCACTGCACAGAGGTGTAATTAGCACATAAGGGATATATGTTACTAGCATTTGGGACCGAAAGGGAAGCCTGGGAGTCAGACTTTTCAGTTCTTTGCTGCTGGCTCTGAGCTTGAATCCACTGTAGCACCAGGCTTTCTGACTGTTATTTATCAGCTTCAGTGTACTAGTGGTAGCAAATATTGTGGCTGCAAGAGAGTTTTCTGGAGGCTTCTGGAACTAGGAGTGCTGTAGGAATGCTGGAAGTCACAGTTGGTATTCCCAAGTTTCATTAGGGCTTGACTCATCAAGACTTTGCTCTTTCACATTCAGGCAATGTTTCCAGTATTAAATGTGTTTTGACACAGTCACCTTGTTCTGGTCTTTGGAAGCAGCCTGTACTGGAGCATGCATTCAGCAGAAGTGTTCTGCCTACCTTCCATTGTGCCCAGGACTATATTTTCCACTTGTGTGTATTGGTTTTGTTGGATGTAATTTGCTTGAAAAGCAGTTTTAAAAAGCCTGAAGAGCATTTTTTGCAGTGTGTCATTGGCTGAAATAAAGCTTCTGTTCAAAGCATGCATCTTCTTTGGTAATAAATCTTTACAGTATTTGACAGGTATATTGTTGAGTTTATAAAAATGTGTTTTTGACCAAGCTGTGCAAAACCAGAAATATACTAATTGTGGTTAATTTTCAGTGAGTGAACTGAAGTAACTGTTGGACTACAATAAAGCTTGTACCTATCTGTACATGGCTGCAGATAATGATTTTATGGTACTGCTTCAATCTTCGCCATTCCGCAACATTGCTAGCATCACAGAGTCACAGAATCATTAGGGATTGGAAGGGACCTCAAAAGATCATCTGGTCCAATCCCCCTGCCACAGCAGGATCAGCTAGACCGAGTCGCACGAGAACATGTCCAGGAGTGTCTTAAACACCTCCAATGAAGGAGACTCCGCAACCACCCTGGGCAGCCTGTTCCAGTGCTCTGTTACCCTCACTGTGAAGAAGTTACTTCTCACATGGATGTGGAACCTTCTATGTTCCAGCTTGCAACCACTGCCCCTTGTTCTATCACTAGATGACACTGAGAAGAGCCTAGCTCCATCCTCCTGACCCCTACCCCTCAAATATTTATAGACATTAATGAGGTCACCCCTCAGTCTCCTCTTTTCCAAGCTAAAGAGACCCAGCTCCCTCAGCCTCTCCTTGTAAGGGAGGTGCACCACCTCCTTTATCATCCTTGTTGCCCTAGGCTGGACTCCATCCAGCAGCTCCACATCTGTCTTGAACTGAGGAGCCCAGAACTGGACACAATACTCTAGATGTGGTCTCACCAGGACAGAGTAAAGGGAGAGAACCTCTCTTGATCTGCTAGCCACCCGCCTTCTGATCCACCCCAGGATGCTGTTGGCCCTCTTGGCCACAAGAACACATTGCTGGCTCATAGTCATCCGTCTGTCCACCAGAACCCCCAGGTCCTTTTCTCCTAGACTGCTCTCCAA
>VXBP01008520.1:39512-135749 GCA_013400115.1 Rhinopomastus cyanomelas | reverse complement strand
CCTGGGGTGGATTAGAAGAGGGGTGGTTAGTGGATTAAGNCCAAGAGCATCCTGGGGTGGATTAGAAGAGGGGTGGTTAGTGGATTAAGAGACGTTCTTCTCCCCCCTCTACTCTGCCCTGGTGAGACCACACCTGGAGTATTGTGTCCAGGTCTGGGCTCCTCAGTTCAAGAGGGATGTGGAGCTTCTGGAGAGAGTTCAACATTGGGCAACGAAGATGATGAGACAGGTGGAGCACCTCCCTTCTGAGGAGAGGCTGAGGGAGCTGGGTCTCTTTATCTTGGAGAAGAGGAGACTGAGGGGTGACCTCATTAGTGTCTATAAATATTTGAGGGGTGGATGTCAGGAGGATGGAGCTGGGCTATTCTCAGTGTCATGTAGTAATAAAACGAGGGGCAATGATGGTAAGCTGGAGCATAGGAGGTTCCACATCAACCTGAGAAGGAACTTCACGGTGAGGGTGACGGAGCACTGGAACAGGCTGCCCAGGGAGGTTGTGGAGTCTCCATCACTGGAGATGTTCAAGACCCGCCTGGATGTGTTCCTGTGTGACTTGGTTTAGGTGATCCTGCTGTTGCATGTGGATTGTTCTAGATGATCTTTTGAGGTCCCTTCCAATCCATAGTGACTCTATGATTCTATGAAATGATTTAGGCTTCAAGATTTTAAAACTACAGTTACTTATTTTTCTCTCTTATGTTCCTACTATCAAATCTGTGTTAGCATGGCAGGCTAGATCTGAAAATAAAATACAAATATGCCAATTGCACTATTTAAGGATCTTAAAGAAAAAAAAAACCTGGAAGTGATATTCAGAATGATATCACTCTGCAGGGATATTTCTGATTCGATTTTTTTAGCCTATTTTGTGCTTGCACACTTTGCATATAGATTCAAAATTCTGGGAAGCTGGAAGGAAAGGTTTAGAAAGCAGGCTTACCTAATACAAAAGCAAAGTGGCATGAGAATTCCTCCTGCACAGCCATGAGACACCAGAACCAATGGTGATTTATTGTGGGAAAGAATAAGAAAGATTGTGTGTATAAATCAGAGTGTTAGCTGAGTAACTCAACTTCAAAGCCTTCACACTTCCTTCCCTCTATGCTTATTGTATTCTACAGCTTCTTTTCCTAGTGAAGATTGCCTTTCCCCTTCATCTATGCATTACTCCTCTTCTACTTTCTGGAGTACTTTAAACACCTCCAATTATAGCAGGGGTTTTCACATTTTGCTTTAGATTCTACGTTGCTACCAATGTCCAGCTTGGGAATGGTGCAGATGCTCCCCTGCACTTGGGCTGAGAAGAGCTGAGCTGATTTCAGAGGCCAGGTTTCATTGCTCTGAAACAACCAAAGGTCATAAGGTAGATGGCCATTAAAAAACCCCACAAAACAAAACAAAGCAACCCTAAAAATGAGGCAAAGTAGCATATCTTCATGTAATGCCAGATGCCTAGCTGTCTTGGCTAGAGGCTCTCCACAGATGGATTTGGCAGAACACCTCAGCAATAACTACCAAAAAGATTCTTGTACCTTTTCTGAAGTTAAATGAAAAAAACTGCACAAAAATATTGTTCACTTGTTACAGAACATCAGAATATTAAAGTGGGCAATATCAGGATAAATAATTACAGACTTTTTTTTCCTTTACCCCTTATTAGACTTCAGTGACTTCAAGCTCAGCCTAGGGATGGGTGAGAAAGACTGAGTGTCCTCCAGAGGCCGGGATTATTTTCTGTCTTTCACCAGTGATTTTTAGCAAAGGACAAACTAATGAATGTGTAAGCATGCAACCATGACAACAGTGCGGGAAGAAAAAGGCTCATTACCCACAAAATTGCTGAAATTACTGTTCTCATAGGTTTCCATTGAAGAAATGCTGTTTTCCGTAGAATGAACTTCTGGTATTTGTCCAGACAGTGGACTTATTACTTTTGTTCACTTTTCATCTCATTAATAAATACTTATCCAAAGACATATGTCGATCCTTAAATTCAAATACGTGATTGCATGTCACAGAAACCTATTCATGAAAGCTTCAGTCATGTAGTTGATAAGCCTGGGTTTTGGTAGCAGTGGCAAAGATATGCTACTTTGCCTCATTTTTAGGGTTGCTTTGTTTTGTTTTGTGGGGTTTTTTAATGGCCATCTACCTTATGACCCTCAGGATGGTGTGCCAGCCTGGGAACCGCGCTAGTGTCGGTCCACCTTCATTGCTTATCAACACAGCTTGCTTCGAACAGTTCCAGGTAAGCCTTCTGTGATTTATGATGTCACCTCTGAGTTGCAGGATAGCTCTGCACTTTGACATGAGTTCTGTCTGTTCACTTCCTGCTGGTATGTGTGTTGTCCACAGTACTGAATGTAGACTCCAGTTTTCTGGAAAAAGTCCATGATTTACTGGCAGGTTGACATCCCTATACGCAGAAAGAATCGAAGTATGTCTTTATTGGCTTTGGCAAGGCAGAGCAAAATTATGGCTGGATGATCTTTTATCTGTGCATTTATCACAGTATCACAGTATCACAGTAATTATAAGGTTGGAAAAGACCTTAAAGATCATCCAGTCCAACCTAAATCCAAATCTTTTGCACAACAGCTACTCCTTTAGCTCGCTGCAGAGGAGTACACGACATGGCCTTTCTAAAGATCTTCACTTTGCAGATCCTGTTTTGTTCCTCTGCCATCACAGTATAGACTAAATTCAATGTTATTGCTTCTAAACAGGGACAGACTCATAGGAGTATTGAAGTGGAGTCTGGACCACGCAAATGAAATGACTTGTTCAAAACTACACAAGCAGGAAGGAGCTATGGATGGGACAGAACAAACAAGGCTGTTTGGGCACTTTGCCCTTTATCTATTGTAGGAAATTTTGAGAAGACATTTCAGAGAAACTCTGTTTTCTGACTTTTTTATTTTCTCACCTGCTTTTCTTTCCTCTGTTTTCACTCTCTCCGTGTTCTCATTCACTTCTGCTGGTGCTTATTAGGCTTTGGTTTATCTTGATCCCACTTTTGTCTAGTAATTCTCAGGCTGCTTGTATGCTAATCTGCAAACTGGATTAAGCATGTCATGTCCCAGGTCACAACTTAAAATCTGAACCAAAACTCAGTGTAACAGTGGTTCCTCTGGTAAACCACCCGCCAGGTGTCTATAGGCAAACATCTTCATTTATCATTAGTCTTTGCTTACTGTACTTGTTTGTCTCTCATTTCTACTGGAAAAATCCTATAGCACTAGTTTTCTGTGAGGAGAGTTGACACACTTATCTCATTGCTGGTCAGCTCCCAAAAGAAAAGGTTAAGAGCTGCACAGTAATAAGGCCATCAGATACTAAGGACAGCATTACAAGGGGGAGGAGACAAGAGCAGGGATGGCCAGGAGAGCAGAAATTATGTAGAGTTTGCTGCAGATGATAACATCAGTGGCAATGGTATCGAGAGGAAATGGGACCAGTTAACAGAAGAGAAAAGTCAATCATTAGAAGAAATAGGAACTGTCTGGTATAGAAAAAATCCAAAATTGTGTTCAATTAAACCTCTGTTGCACATCTGGTTGAGATACATCTCCAGGGGCTCAAAAGAAACGACAACGGGCTGCAAAACTGTAGTTAATGACTGTCATTTTATTTCAGTTCAAACAAAAAACTAGAAGAAGGATACAGAAAATCTCTTGCATTATTTGCTTGCCTTGTAGGTTCTGAGCTGCAGGGGTCCAAGAGATCCCAAGTGGCTCAGTGCTGCTGTATGTCACCATAGGCCTGAGCTGGGTATGTGATTTCGCTTACACAGCTAATCTAATACTGTGAACAGCATTAAAGATACCTTGGGACAGACATTTAAGGAGAAGTTTGTGTAATAACATTTGTCACTCTATTCTGCAATATTAAAGAAGAGGCATGTTTTGAATTATTAAGCTGTAATTCTCCCTTGAGATGTAAATCAACTGAAGCTTCAGTTCAAATGAATCTTATCCAAAACCTCTAAGGGCTTCTCTGTTCCTCCTGTTCTCCTCCCAGTTAAATTGCATTCTTGATTACCCTCCAAAATCTATTAATTTATGCTGATTGTTAAATATCCTCTCCCCATTTCCACTAACTATATCATTATCAGCCTGACCACAGCAGGACCATTTATCCCATCCTTTGTTGTGCACTAGTATCATCTTCCCCCTTCTCCTCTAACCACCAACCTTCACCTTTTCCACTTACTCTGCTGTATTTTCTGTCAGGGCTTCCTTCCCTGTTTATTTCTACCTGATCTAATTTTGACTGGATTTTACCAAACCTCTGCTAGCTGTCAGACAATAAATGATGAACCTGAAGATTTCATATTAGTGAATCCTCAAAATTTCTTGAGTCCTTCTAAAGTGCATTTTGTGGTGATGAAGTAGCTTGGTGATATATTTTGTTTTAAATTCTGTGTGATATTTTGATAGGAATAAAAATTGTTATGAGGACGAATTGTGATTAATTTTCTAAGGTATGTAAGTGGAATCAGAGCTCATTTATTATTTTATCTTATTCTTCCCCCTTGTTTTCCCATGTTCTTTCAGTTTTTCCACCTTTCTTTTCCCTCTGCCATAAAAAACATGAATGAAGCAATGTGTCACCATTTATGAGGTCATGAGGCTGGGATTCCAGATCTTATCAGGCTGCAAGTGCATTGAGCTATTCCCAGAACTGAACAACAGCAAAGGGGTTTGGGGACATTCTGTGGGATGTGGTGATCAACTTTCTCTTCCAAACAACTGCCTGAAGCCTTAAGCGTTCTTGAAAATTAAGGATGGTTTTGTTTAGGAAAACAAATGTAGAACAGATGTTTGGTTTTTACTGCTTCCTTTTCTCTGTTGCTGGACAGAAAACAAGGGAGCAACTGAATTTTGTCTGTAGCCAGGGCAGCACAGAATCACTTGTGACAACTGAACTGCCTGGAAGAGCAATGGTCTGACATGAAGAAGCAGGGTGCTGCCTCCACCCAGCTCTCAGGGCTGGAGGGGGGAGCTGGACAGTTCAGGAAAGCACAGGAAGCAGTTTTGCCCACACTTGTAATAATAATGGAAAATAAAGAGCCTTTCTCAACCCTTTCACCTGAATAGTAAAGGGCAACACTTTTGCTTTGTATTTTTAGTCTCTTAACAGTGCAGGAGAGTCCCTCTGCTCCCTTTTTCTGCTTAAATCAAGAAGTCAGGCGAAGGTCACCAGCTTCATGAACTGTACCATGCCAAGCGGGCAGGCCTCTTAGGTCAAAAAAAGGACCATGAAAATGAACAGGTGAAAATAATCACGATTTAAATCCTGTCTTAATGTGGTAAATTGTGTGGGTCAAGCCAGCACAGCATTGAAATGGGCAGGCGTGGAAGCTCACGTTTCCCTGGGGTGTGACTAATACAGCTCTAAAACAACACCCATAATCCCAGAGTATTAAAGCGCTCAGAAAAGAGCACTCCTCTAAGAACAGGAGTAGTGCCTCAAGTGTGTGTCTGCTTTACGCGATGCTGTTTCTTAGCTGGACTGCCTCAGCGTGGAGTATCCTGGTGCTAACGCACCAATCCCTTTCTCTGGTTTTCAGTGGAAGCTTACTGACATCAGGTGATTATCCCACATCATTTCTAGATATATGGGGCAATGTTTCATTGCCCTCTTTTTTCCCCTGGCAATAACAGAAAAGGCTACCTGAGTGCTTCTAATTTAAAGCCATCTAAGTGCTTACACTTCAGCAAAGTACTGCACAACAAAAAAGTGAGTGACAGGAACTTGCAGTGTTCTTCAGTCTCTAGATAGGTAGACATGACTTAATTGCTATGATATTTCACAACATCTTGTAATTACTAGCCACAGTTCCTTCTGACGAATGTGCTGATGTTCAAGGCTTTCCTCTCAGGCACACTGGAGTGGTGCTTTTGAATTAAACAGAACTGGCAGGGTGTGCACTAAATACAAGCAGCTGTCGTTCATGTTTGCACTAGCGGAGAGAGCACAGGTTGGTGGGAATTTTGTGTATCAAGAGAAAAAACAACAACCAAGTCTGGCCTAGCTGTATAAAATTCCACTTCAAAAAAGCCCAGAAAGTGAGTAGTTTGCTACAATCAAGCGGAAAGTCAACAGAGACTCTTGAACTTTTCCTGTTTTTGTTGTGTCTAATGTCCAGCAATTGGTTGAGACTAATAGCCAGTTTCTCAGGGTTACATTAATACTTCAAAGAATTTGACAAAACCACAACTGAAAAATGGGTTTTCCTTTTTGAAAATGTTGATGGTAAGTTTGATTAAAACCTTTTGTACCTCATAAACAACTTCTGCAGCTAAATAAACCTTTTATTTTGGACTTGTTTAATTCATTACAGTTTCAACTCATCCATCTGCTTAATGAAACCATTTCTTTGCAAAGGTTTGGTAGAAAAGGGAGCCTGCAGTGCTTAAGTGCAAATAAATATCTCTAGAATAAAACACTTCATATGTATTTAAATTTTGATGATTTTACATGATCAAAGTTTTGAGATCAACATTTATAAGCTGCTCTACCTATAATGTTTCTGTATTGGAGCTGGAAATTATTCTTGTGCGTTATATGAAGAGTTCTTTGCTGCTTATAGGCACGATGTCTTCTCTGGAGAAGACTGGGACTTTTAGCACTGCCTTGGGGGGCTAAACCTGATATTCAAACTCATAACGTCTAACTGTCTTAATATGTGAATATGAGCCTGCTACGCTCATCAAGGCATCAGAGAGATCTCAGCAGGAGAAATGTGAACTGTGATAGAAATGATTTTAAAAATACTTGTAAAATGGACTAAGTAATTTAATCTCTTATCATTTGTACTGTTCCAAAAGCACAGTGAGAAAGAAAACCACCTGATCATCTGAGCAGAGAAAATTTCTCTGCCATGCCAAGTATTCCAACAAACAAAATTTGTGTCTCATCAGTAGTTTATCTCCATTCCAGCAGGCTTCATGTTAAATGAATCTTGTCCTGCAAAACTCCAATGAGGCTGCTCCACACTCATGCAGTTAGTGCTGCACTCCCCAGCTGCACATTTCCTTCTTTAAAGAAGAGCATTACAAGTGCACCTAGGTGTTCCTAGATGAAAACTACTACAACCCAAATAAAAGAAAGAAAGGTTAATTTAACCCAGGAGTTATGGAGTGTCTGAATAAACATGGTGTTACCACAAGGAAGAAAGCAGCACGGGAGTAAGAAGTGGTGGTGGTGGGGAGTGGTGACTACTTAATCCAGTGGAAGTCCCGGCTGAAAATTATCACTGAGCTACCACATAGCTTTATTCTGGGTTAAATATTGTCTGTCCTCCTACAGTCACTGCAAATCTGGTGTAATAAAACTCTGTATCAACATATGCTGACTAATTTAACAGAAGTGTGTTCATATATCCAACTCTGATCTAGGCATGCTTGAGCAGTATGTGGCCTGGCAATGCTCAGGGCTGGTTGCAGGTGCTGGCAAGCCTCAGACTTTATTTGTTGCTAGACACCAGGAGTTCCAACCATCCATCTGGCAGTGACCTCTGTCTGACTGCATGCACTGGACATTGGATAATAATCCATCTTGTAATTTGGTCTAGGCATCTCATGCTGTTGCTCTAGAGCCCGACTGATTCAGTTAATGTGCTAATGACATCTGATGCACAGATTCAGTACAAAACATGAGTTCATCTGGCTTATACAAATACTGGTCACAAAATCTTTCCTCAGGAAGATACTTTGGATTTCATTCTTACAGCATAAATGGTAAAACATGTTCATACTGGACTAGTGTATAGCTGTTTTTATTTCAAATGCTAATTCTCTTCTTTTAATGTCTTGTGAAGTTAATTCTTTGAGTAAGTTGTAGAGAATAAAGGAAAAACATAAATTCAAAATATGACCATATTTTCTAATTATTATAATAAATATAATAATAGAGCTGATGGAACAGTGATTTTACAAAGGCAAACAGTCTTCCTGACCTTTCTAGACACATCATTCACTCTGCTTAGTCTTTCTTTTTCATTCTTTTGCCATCACCTGGTTTCTGCAATGCTGGGGAAAAGCCTGGTTTTTCTGAACAGACACTTTAAATGCCTCATACATTATGAAATGGACATAAATATATGTCCAGTGCCAAACACATTTGAGGCATTTAATTCACATTGACTGTTTGAATTTAAATACCTTCTAGTGATCTAGCACTCTGCTGACCTCTGGATAGAATACACCTCTGTCTGAATACAACTTATCCCAGATATTGTGAACAATCACTTTGTTGTTTCTTACAGTTTTGCATTCACCATACTGCTCTCCTTTGATGTCCTCCTATTTTTCGTCCTCACACACACACACACACACACACACACACACACACACACATACACACACAGAGTAATCCCTTCTAGATGCCGAGTCCTGGTTACATTGCTCTTCAGGTATGGCTAAGGCTAGGCAGGCATGGGACCATAAAAACACAATCTCTAATCTTAAGGACTTCCTGTTCAGGAAGGACTAAGTGCAGACCAAACGGCACCAAGTGAACAATGTGACCTGCGCTGACTTTTAATGTGAATAAACAAGTCTGATTAAGGGTTATTCACTGCTAGATCTTCTCAGCAACTCTGAGAGAAAAATATTAGCTCTGCTAATACTGACATTTCTGTTTTTTCCACTAGAATCAAGTAATCCCTGTTCACTGGAGAACTGGTGTTGGATTTCCTCTCCTCAGTTAGAGGCAGAATAATACCCTCCCACTCTCTAGCATGTGCATCTTACGATATCTCTCTCTTTTTCACGGTTTCAGACTTTGCAACCAGCAGCATGTTACCTTCTGGCTCTATTATTAGATATAGTTTCAGGATCAGAGTACTGCAGCAGCCACCTTTTGAAGACCCTCCTTTGGAAGCTCTTCCTACAGGCACATTTGAAGAACTGTGTCTTCAGGCTTAGGTTTTTGAATCACTGCATTTCATATAATGCTAAGCATTTTGTTTGGAGTGTTGCCTCTGGTTCCTGATGCTCTGTTGAGATGATGAGCACCAGCCTTAATTCCAGGGGAAAGCTGGTCTGAGTAGCATGAGGAGAAATCTCTACTTTTGTCCTGAGTAATGTATAGGCTGCACTCATTTTTACTACTAAGAGATTAATTCCATCTCTGATTAATGCATTTCAAGTGTCTTTCTTCATCTAGATTTGAAAAAAAGGAAGTTAAAAGTCGGCATTTTTTTATCACAACACAAAAATAATGTTTCACAGTTAAGAATAGGTAAAATAGTAAAAAGTAATTAGATTTTGTAGACCTGAGATATTTTGCAGGTAAGTGCTCCTTTACACATTGGTTAAGGTATTAGTTTCCTCAGTATTGGGTTAAAACACTCGAATATAGTTTTATTGTTCACATAGTCTGTGGTGTGGGTTCACATATTGAACATGAAGAGAAATTTCTCTTCTCTTTTTCATCAGAGTCTCTCCTGGCCTTGAGACATATCCTGGAAGGATGACGTAACTATACCCCTTTGATAGATTATTCACACACTGCCACCTCCCCGTTTTATTGCAAATTACAGGGTTTGTCAGCTCAAAGCCTGAATTACAGAATTGCTGACATTCCTCTGTGCAAGGTTTATGCCAGCTTTATTCCCATAGCTATCTTGCCATCTCTGTAGTGATAAAATAACTAACTAGGATGAGCCATTTTGGCTCTTGCTTTCCTGTCTGCAATGGATTTTGTTCAAAATCAAAATCAACTAGTTTTCAACTGAAAAAAATAAACCAATCTAACAAACAAACCACCTAAGAAAGTATAAAGTAAAGCCCTCTGACCTAAAGTTAGACAGACTACATTAAAGCTGCTACAGCATATATCGACCTGCACATGTACCACAGGCGTATTCCTCATCATTCAGGGTTGCACATACAACAGTTGCTTTGAATTCCTTGGATTTTATGGGGTTAAGTTGAACCTCAGTCTCAATGTAAACATTTCTCAATCCTCACTCTGCCCCTTCATAGTACAGAGCTCTGTGTTCTGTATATATGCTGTTTTCCAATTTTTTTGAAACCTGAATACTCTCAGGTAAATGCTCAGTGCGTATGTGCCCCAGTATTAGCAGAAAAACATCTATTGTCATGGACTCAAGTGGACTATGTGATTTTATGTCTTGTTTTCAATAGTCTCAAACTTACATACGAAATACTTTCAAATCTGATTAAAGTCACTGTGAGGTGGTTAGTAGAGAAGGATGGTAGTATCAGACGTTCTTGACTTAGCTTTGAAAATTAGGCTCCTACCGCTATTATTTAATCTTTTTTTTTTTTCTGTGTGCTTAGTGTTAAACACCATCAATTCCTTGCTAAAATAGACTGTCCTTGTTTGAGTGTCCTCTGACACACTGAAAGCAGCTTCCTCTCAATTTGGGAAAGCCAAGAGGACACTTATCAGCAAAGAATAAGTCTGTGTGCTTTCCTGTTGTTTTTGTTCTTTTGATGTTTTCTCTCTTTCTTTATACAGATGGTTTGCCGTGAACAAGGGTTAACTGTAGTACCTCTGAAACAGGAGCAGGTATTCACTGGGCAGGAAGGATTGATTTGTCCAAATGTAACAAGATACATGGTAGTTTTAATACTTTGAAATTTATTGAATGGATGAGTTTTATTTCAAGTGACCAGAAGAAATCTGTCCCATGCAAACCACTGTCCCGATACTTCAGAGAAACTGGAAGTGATTTTCACAGCCCATTCATGCAACCAATAAAATGTGAAATGAGTTCCATAGTTAGACAAGAATCCTGGATGTTCCCTCTGTCTCTGGGTAAAGCAGTTGTATTCCCAGGACACTTGAGTAAGGATAAACACAGATAAAAACTGTTCATTAAGACTAATGTTACTGAGTAATAGAGGGAAACAGAAGGATGACCCAGTGCTCTATATTTTTTATTTACCTCTAAGAGGTGCCACTGAACATCTGTATTTCTGAACAAAAATGAGTTGATTCACTTCATCCAGAGTCAGAATGAGTAGTTTTGTACAGAATCAGTGGGTATGGATACAGCACAGTAGATTGTAAGGGTTGTCACTTCCGCTGTAGGAGACATTGTCAGAAGACCAGCAATGACACAAAAGCAGAGGTTGTTGTTAGTGGCATTACAATATATGAGTAAGGTGCTGAGGTGGAAGAAAACACCTCTCCTCCTCCTCAGAATTTTGTTGACTTAAATGAGGCAATCTGAACCACACAAATGCTGAGCTAAATTCTAAAAATTGTTCCCCCCGCATCCTGCCCTTGCAGACAATCTGACTGACATTTAATAGGTTAAGCCAGTCCATTTGTTTCTTGAAAGTGAAGTTCCCACAGCAAAACAAAAAACAACAAAAAACCAAACCGCAGCACAACAGTCTATGCAGGAGTCTTGTGGGCAAGTGCAGCAAGCACCGAGGAGCTCTGATGAGTCTATTGAAAAAGCAGCTGTTTCAGCCTTTCCTTGTGACCTGGCAGTGCTCCCCAGTACAGCTGTGTTCAAAATCCTCTCCCTCTGTACTCAGCGCTGCTTGTTATTCAGTGGGACAGAACTGAGATCTTTACATTGGCTTTAAACCACTTTGAGAAGCAGATGCAGCAATCACCTTTAAAAGCAATAACTAGATGGACCCTGAGTGGTGACATTTTTATTACTGCTGTCTGTCCAGGGAGCAAGTTTATTGCTAGCAATCAGGGTTAGATCTTCAATAGCCGTTGATATTTTTGCTTCAGGCTTCCATGTGCCCGTATGGCCCAGTGGGGAATGCAAAGAACAAATTTCACTACTGGATTAGTAGTTCTTGTCTCACCTCTACGTTTGACATTATGGTCCATTGTATGCATGCCGCGGATCAAGAGAGCAACGTGTTTAAATTGTCCGTGCTAGCCAAACTAAATCAATCAAGTACTGCATGTCCAGACTCAAAATTGTTACCTTGCTAGTCATAGGTCTGCTTACTGGCAAATAACAGGTACTTACAAAGTACAAAATATTACCAAAAAAGAGTGATGCAAATATCTTGTTAAATTAGTGATTTACAGTATTTAGAGCTCAAAACAATAGTGTTAGAAAAGTTGGACAGGTACTAATAAGAGTACAACCTCTTTCTTTCTTTTAGCATTATAACTATTACAGGATTTTGGGTTGTCAAGAACTCACTGAAGATACAAAATACTTTTCTGAAGTAATGACTTCTTTTTAAAGACTTCGTGGGTGAAAAAACTACCATACTCATGACCCGTATCTTCTGACATTCCAATATTTTGACTGTTTGTTAATTTTGCAAGGGGCAAAGAACATCTAAGGCCTGAACATTTCAGGACTACTGATATTAAATACAGACATTAAATACAGACAAAGTTCTGTGATAACTGAGAACCGTGTAATTTCATTAATTTAAATGAGATTTCACTGGTATATCTAAGGTTGTATGTGCAGTACTACAATTAGCTCTGTCAATGCTCATTGATAAGACCCATCAAGTACATATAAAAAAAAGTTTAGGAGTGTTCTATAGGATATTTATGTAGGCTACGTGCGTGGTGATGTAGGGGGGCGGAGATTACCACAGATCGCAGGAAAATGGAACTAAGTCCGGATCACTGCCGGGAGACGGGAGAGCGTGGTGGTAAGCTCTGCTCTTTTCGTGTGAGGAGCCGCGCGCTGCATGTGTACATGGCTATGTGTGCGGTGATGTACGCGGGCGTGTGGGCTGTTTTACCAAGAACCTTCTAGCCGACAGGGGGGTCTGACATTCACACCACATGGAGGTGGGAGCCCAAACAGAGATCCCCCAAAAAGATGAGGTTGTGCAGGTAACAGGCTGTCAAGAATGCAGAGTCTTTTCTCATCTTCCTGGCTGCATACAGTGCGAACAAGTAGATTATCTGCTTGACTGGCCGGCACAACTGCGAGATGAGGTTGAAAGGCTGCAAGCTGAACTAGGAAGGCTCAGGAGAACTAGCGAGGCTGAAACCGATGAAGACAGGTGGAGTCAGGCTTAGCAGTCTGGACAACGGATAAATAAGAGTCAGATTCAGGAGGGGCCTGTATCCTATGGTTCTCAGGGGTTGGACAGAAGCCCAAGTAAAATGGGTGAATGCAGCCAAGTGCAGGGCAATGACAGAAAGCGGGTGCCACCCTTGCCTGGCGCACCTACCCAGTTGCTGGTAAGTAATAGCTGTGATCCTCTATTGGAAGACAGCCAGTCAGATAAGGATATAGAAGATAGAGAAACCACACTAAAGGTCCAGGCAAAGTCTCATACATCCAGGAAGGCTTCTAGTACTACAATGACCTCCTCTAAAAAGAAGAGAAGGGTTCTAGTTATTGGAGACTCGCTCCTGAAAGGGACTGAGGGCCCAATATGCAGAGCTGACCCCCACCACAGGGAAGTCTGCAGTTTACCGGAAGCCCGAATCAGGGACATCACTAGGTTGCTCCCTAACCTGGTGAGATCAGTTGACTATAACCCACTGCCGATCGTCCAGACAAGTGGGGAGGAAGCTGTATTCCATAGTCTCAGGGAATGAAGAAAGACCTTAAGGCATTAGGACGTTTTGTGAAGGACTCTGGGGCACAAATTGTATTCTGTTAATTATTTCCTTTTTGGAGTGAGGACATGGGCCAGAATAGAAGGATTAAGTCCATCAATGCCTGGCTACGAGACTGGTGTTACAGGCAGGGCTTTGGGTTCTTTCAGACACCAGGCTTAGCAGATACAAATGGGAGGGGTTTAACTCAGAGGGGGAAAAAGGGCTCTGGGGCAGGAGCTGGCAGGGCTCATTCAGAGGACTTTAAACTAGATTCGAGAGGGGTGGGATAACTGATGGGCGAGCACAAGTGGGGCAGAGCTCTGATCTTAAGGAAGAGCAGGTGACCTCTCACTGTCCCAGGGTGAAATCGGAGCGCTCAGCTCGCTCCCTGAAATGCCTGTACACCAATGCACGCAGCATGGAGAATAAGCAGGAGGAGTTAGAAATCTCTGTCCAGTCAGGCGGTTACGATTTGGTGGCGATTACAGAGACCTGGTGGGGCAGCTGGCATGACTGGAATGTGGCCATGGACGGCTATGTCCTTTTTAGAAAGGACAGGCCAGCAAGGTGGGGTGGAGTAGTTGACCTCTGTGTGAGAAAACAACTGGAATATGTCCAGGGGCACATGAAGAGAGACTGGAGAGTTTGTGGGTGCGGATTAAGGGGCAGGCGGGCATGGGTGACACTGTTTTGGGCATCTATTACAGGCCCCCCGATCAGAGTGAGTATGTTGATGAGGTCTTCTACAGGCAGCTGGCAGCAGCCTCACTACCCAGATATCTGCTGGAAGTTCTACTCAGCCAGCCACCCACAGCCAGAAAGTTCCTTAACTGCATTGCTGACAATTTCCTGATGCAGATGGTGGAAGAGACCATTAGGAGAGGAGCACTACTTGATCTTGTCCTCACCAGCAGGGCAGNAAAGGGCTCTGGGGCAGGAGCTGGCAGGGCTCATTCAGAGGACTTTAAACTAGATTCGAGAGGGGTGGGATAACTGATGGGCGAGCACAAGTGGGGCAGAGCTCTGATCTTAAGGAAGAGCAGGTGACCTCTCACTGTCCCAGGGTGAAATCGGAGCGCTCAGCTCGCTCCCTGAAATGCCTGTACACCAATGCACGCAGCATGGAGAATAAGCAGGAGGAGTTAGAAATCTCTGTCCAGTCAGGCGGTTACGATTTGGTGGCGATTACAGAGACCTGGTGGGGCAGCTGGCATGACTGGAATGTGGCCATGGACGGCTATGTCCTTTTTAGAAAGGACAGGCCAGCAAGGTGGGGTGGAGTAGTTGACCTCTGTGTGAGAAAACAACTGGAATATGTCCAGGGGCACATGAAGAGAGACTGGAGAGTTTGTGGGTGCGGATTAAGGGGCAGGCGGGCATGGGTGACACTGTTTTGGGCATCTATTACAGGCCCCCCGATCAGAGTGAGTATGTTGATGAGGTCTTCTACAGGCAGCTGGCAGCAGCCTCACTACCCAGATATCTGCTGGAAGTTCTACTCAGCCAGCCACCCACAGCCAGAAAGTTCCTTAACTGCATTGCTGACAATTTCCTGATGCAGATGGTGGAAGAGACCATTAGGAGAGGAGCACTACTTGATCTTGTCCTCACCAGCAGGGCAGGTCTGGTTGAAGCAGTGAAGGTTGAGGGTTGCCTTGTTTGCAGTGACCATGACATGGTGGAATTCAGGGTCTAATGTGATAGGAACAGAATAGCTAGCAGAATCGCAACCCTGGACTTCAGGAGGGCCAACTTTGGCCTTTTCAAGCAATTGCTAGGGGAAATCCCATGGGACGGGATACTGGCAGGCAAGGGAGCTCAGGGTAGCTGGTTAGTATTCAAAGACCACTTTCTTGCAGCACAAGAAATGACTATTCCAACAAGGAATAAGTCAAGGAAGGGAGCCCAGAAGTCTTGCGTTGTTTACCAGGGAACTGCTAGGCACACTAAGAAAAAGAAAGCCTATAAATCATGGAAGGAGGGGGTGGCCACTTAGGGTGATTATAAGGCTCTAGTGAGAGAATGTAGGGATGCAACTAGAAAAGCCAAGGCCTCCTTGGAATTAAACCTTGCAAGAGAGGTCAAAGGCAACAAAAAGAGCTTCTTCAAATACATAGCAGGTAAAACTAAACCTGGAGGCAACATAGGCCACCTGCTGAATGAGGTGGGTGCCCTGGAGACAGGATGCAGAGAAAGCAGAGATACTTAACAATTTCTTTGCCTCTGTCTATACTTCTTGGGGCTGTCTTGATAACAAGCCCCAGACTGCTGTGACTCCAGAGGAAGTTGAGGCAAGAGATGAGCCTGCCTTGGTTGATGAGGACTGGGTTAGGGATAAGTTGAGCAAACTGGATGCACACAAATCTTTGGGCCCAGATGGGATGCACCCACGTGCACTAAGGGAGATGGCGGAAATCATTGCTAAGATACCCTCGATCATCTTTTCTAGGTCCTGGGAAACAGGAGAGGTGCCTAGGGCCTGGAGGATAGCAAATGTTACTCCAATCTTGAAAAAGGGAAAGAAGGTAACTATAGGCTGGTCAGCCTCACTTCCAACCCAGGAAAGGAACAATTTGTTCTAGAGACTGTCTCCAGGAATATCAAGGACAGGAGAGTCATTAGGGACAGTCAGCATGGCTTCACAAAGGGAAGGTCATGCTTGACAGACCTGATCGCCTTTTGTGAGGGCATAACTAGGTGGATAGATGATGGATGTGAACTATCTCGACTTGAGTAAGGCATTTGACACGGTCTCTCACAGCATCCTCGCAGACAAACTGAGGCAGTGTGGTCTAGATTTTCAGATAGTGAGGTGGATTGTGAACTGGATATAGGATAGAAGTCAGAGAGTGGTGGTCAATGGGACAGAGTGTAGTTGGAGGCCTGTATCTAGTGGAGTGCCCCAGGGATCGGTGCTGGAACCGGTCCTGTTCAATCTATCCATTGATGACTTGGATGAGGAATTGGCACGCACTATCAGCAAGTTTGCTGATGACACAGAGCTAGGTGGTGTCGCCAACACCCCAGCAGACTGTGCTGCCATTCAGCGAGACCTGGACAGGCTGGAGAGCTGGGCTGAGAAAAAATTAATGAGGTATAACAAGGGCAAGTGTAGAGTCTTACATCTGGGCAAGAACAACCCTAGTTACCAGTATAAGCTGGGGACTGTGCTGTTGGAGAAATGGACTTGAGGATCCTGGTGGACAACAAGATGACTATGAGCCAGCAGTGTGCTCTCGTGGCCAAGAGGGCCAAGAGCATCCTGGGGTGGATTAGAAGAGGGGTGGGTAGCAGATCAAGAGANGGGGTGGTTAGCAGATCAAGAGAGGTTCTTCTCCCCCTCTACTCTGCACTGATGAGACCACACCTGGAACATTGTGTCCAGTTGTGGGCCCCTCAGTTCAAGTGGGATGTGAAGCTACTAGAAAGGGTCCAGCATAGGGCAATGCAGATGATGATGGAGGTGGAGCACCTCCCTTATGAGGAGAGGCTGAGGGAGCTGGGTCTCTTTATCTTGGAGAAGAGGGGACTGAGGGGTGACCTCGTTAATGTCTACAAATATTTGAAGGGTTGGTGTCAGGAGGATGGAGACGGGCTATTCTCGGTGTCGTGTAGTGATAGGATAGGCAATGGTTGTAAGCTGGAACATAGAACTTTCCACATCAATATGAAAAGGAACTTCTTCCCAGTGAGGTGACGGAGCACTGGAACAGGCTGCCCAGGGGAGTTGTGAAGTCTCCTTCACTGGAGATATTCAAGACCTGCCTGGATGTGTTCCTGTGTGACTTGGTCTAGGTGATCCTGCTGTGTCAGGTGGATTGGACTGGATGATCTTTCGAGGTCCCTTCCAATCCCTAATGATTTGGTGATTCTGTGATTCTGTGAACAGTAGCTTTTTGAGGGGTTTGGGTTTTTTTTTTTTAAAATTATGGAAAATTTATCTGCTAAAGTAGTTTAAGTGGTGTAATTTTAATTAAAGCAAAAACTTCTTTTTTTTCTTCTGAAATCTCCAAGTCTAAAATCAAAAAGAGCCCAAAATGATCTGTGTCTGATTTCTGCTCTGTGACTTATCTCACAAACTGCAGCTTACTCCAACAAACTGAATACCATCCCAATTTTATTGCTTTCCTGATTTACAACCAGCTGCAATCTAAACAAATAATGTATGCTGTCGTGGTGATGAGTGAACAGCAACTAGATGTTAATAATTGCCTGTTTATCAGTGGTGAAACCCTGATGACAAATGGCTCTTGCAGAAAACCATTACACGGCAAATGTTTAAACTAACCACGGGTATAGCATCATCTTGAGTTACCTGTTGGTATGGAAGTGGTCTATCTATAAACAGAAAACGGCTTTTGATATCAGGAAGCAGAAATTTTAGGAATGAATTTATTGTGTGAGAATAATTTAGAGAGAAACAGATGGGATTGCCAAGTTATATACTGCAGCTTTATTTATACTACCTAAATTACAGACAACTTTACTCCTTCAGAAGTGCTACTCCTTAAATTGAAATCTTTAGGTCACTCCAACCTAGTTAAACACCAGTGTAAAAAGTTATTGGGAGCAAGCTGTGAAGATTCAGAGGCTGAAAAGCTGTTGGACAAAAAGAAACTTGTGGGGTATACTTCTCACCATAGAGCTGTAACATGCATTTACATCTGAATGAAGGTGTATTTACAAACAATCAACAGTTTTCAGATGTTAAAACTGATCTTGCAGTGCAGAGAAAGACAGGAAATTTGATAGTGGTCCACATATTGGTTGCATTTAAAGAAACTGAACCAGAGACATCAACCAGTCTGTGCTGTTCTGGACTATTGCCCAGATCCCAAATAAGCTCTAATAAGACCAATGACTGCTTTTTGGACAGTTTTTAATTATATGTGTCACAGGGATACTGAGTCCAGAGGACTAAGCTAATCTGAAGTAAATCCTCTGAGCAGATGCAGAGGCTGCAGAACCGATGTCTTCAATCTGCTGATACCAAGTTGCTTACCAAGAGATGTGCCCTTAGTCAGCATTATGTCAACACTAAAATTGTGACTCTAATGTTTGAAACAGTAGAGTCACTGAAAGACTATATGAAGAGTGAAGGAAGATTGAATAGCCTGGAGATTTAATAGCCTGGTGCTAAAGAGTTGTCTTTGAATTTCTTAGCTAAGCAGGATCTGGCCTGGTTTGTACTTGGAGGGGACATAGTCTGAGTACACCAGGTGTTGTAGGCTTACCTGGGTCCAGCACGGAGGGCTGGCCTGAGAAGACCTTACAAAGCTCCTTCCAACCTATAAAGTTCTGTGATCCTGGGAGCTAGATTTCCAGACATTTTTTGCCTGTAAGTTACAGCCCATTTCCAAGATTTTGTGTTTTACAGGAGCTGATGCCAGGCAGTAAGCTTTCCACAGTTAATTTGGTTTGATATGCAACTTACCATGTTTTGCAGTGAAAGACTGGACTTTGGCTGGGTCTGGTTGGCTCAGCTGGTAGAGCATGGGACTCTGAATTCCTGGGGTCAGGGATGTGAGACCCATGTAGGATATCTTGAGACTGTAGGCTTACCCTGCTCCAGCAGGGGTGGGGTTGGACTTAGATGATCTGTCAAGGTCCCTTCCAACCTGTAACATTCTGTCATTCTGTGGGCTCTGAGTCAATAACTACTTGTGAAGGACAGGAGGTCAGAAGTAGATATAAACTTACAATTTACCTATAATAAAATAAAGAGGAAGAAATTATTGATAAACTTGTGTTTCTTGACATTCTGAAAATCAGTCTTGTTTAGCTGGCAGGTATAGGGGAAGGAGCTGTTGTTTTTAATGAAGCTGTTTGTTTAATCAACTAGAGGGCTGGTCTGTGGCGGGTTCTTTTGTACCATGGTAATGTCTGTTGGCTCAATCAAGTGTCAGCTATGTGAGAATCGCTCAAAATAATTGGTTATATAATGTCCTTGCCTCAAAAATCTGTACATTTAGAAAAGAAAGAAATATTCTAAAGGTACAAAAAGCAAGCATGTGGATTTTATACCCACTCGAGTACAGTCTGTGGCTTTGCTAAGAAAATTAAACTTCCACCATAAAAAGGTGCTTTTGAAAATTAATAAATCAGTTGGTTTTGTTTTCTTTTTCTTTGAGGTTGCTCTCTTGGCATCTAACTTTCTCTGTAACATGTAGCTCCACTTCTTTACTCTCAGAAAATACATTGACAAGACGACCCTTTCCTCTTCTGTGGAGTTTGACTGACAGGGTGCTGCCAACAAGGGAAAATTATTTTCAAAGCCCGACATAAGAAAAACCATTTCTTGTGCTCTCAGTGGACTTTTGTTGCTTCAGGTGTTACAGGAAAAACAAATCAACTCAACTGCTCTGGTTCTTAATAAGAGTATTATTAAGATCCCCAAGCATAGCTGATACTGCTCTTCCAGAGTGAGGACCTCCATTCATTTATTGATGCACTCTCTGTGAAGGGATTATGTTTCACTTTGTTTGAAGGACTTGAGAGCCCTTATTATTTTTGTTTGCAGAAACACTGAGGTGCACATGAAAGAGACACAGAGAAAAAAACTCTACCCTTTTATTTTTTTTTTTTTGATGGGGGGAGGATGGCAGGCTGTCGATTGCCTCTTTTTTTCTTTTCCTCCCCCTATTTTTCCATTTGAAAAAGCTTCTTGGATGATTGAGTTCTGATTTAGATTACCACATCCTCCCTGTTTTTCCCTCTTGTGTTTACTGAAATTTTCTAGCTGCCTTGTTCAGCTGACATTCATGGTATTGATAAGGTTAAAGATAATAACTGAGTTGCTTTGGCAGGTAGGTAGAACTCCGTCTAGCTTTTGATAAAGTCTTCTCTCCCTGCCAACCAGTGAAGATAGAGATTTACTTAGGAACATAAAAAAAAGAAGAAAATAATGAAATCAAAAAGGAAACTCTCTTTTAGATGCCCTTTCCCTGTCCCTGTCATAAGCCCTTATACAACAATGGAAAGCAAGTGCAGCGCATGGAGGGACGTCCATGTGTTTTTGTGAGAGGACAGGGCAGAAAACTCTCAAGCCAGCCATTGTATTTGTCTCTGCAAACAACCACACAGCTCCTGGTGGGGCAGCAGGTATGGATAGCAACTGTACCCAGGCTATGGAGGCTGCTCAGGTACAGAGCTTCATCAGCATCCAAATACATTGGGAAATCAGTGGAAAAGGGGGTTTATGGGATCTGAGAGACCGCAGTAATTCTCCAGATTGGGTGCATTGTGCTTTCAACAAGGCTGGTTGAGTTACTAAGCTTGAAAAACTGTCTTTTCCATGCTTTGTATGCATGTATCATGTATTTTCACCCTAGTTTGAAAGGAACCATGTAGAATACTTATGATCTAATACCTTTCTCTGCACTTAAGACTTGAAAAATTCAAATTAGGGCTGTATTTACTTAGGATTGTCAGAAAACGATTATAATAAGGAGAATATTTTTTCCCACTAGTACTACTCAAGTATAGTAGTTGAATTTATCTTTTACATACCTAGTTTAAAATGTAATTACTCTTGTGCTTTCACTTATCCTGCCTTCTTTCTCAGCATGAGTCAGCTCTGGACAAACAGTTAATGACAGTTGAGCAGGATTTAGAGTAACCACAGAACAGCATGTGTAGCACAAGAAATTTTAACCTTTGTACTGTTTCACCTCTGAGTCCAACATACAGGGGGATTTGCACTTTTGCTGCATGCCAGCAAAAGCTACAGGCTGTGACAGCTACTGACAGTGTCAGCTACTGACAGTGAGGGAAGGCCATGATGCTCCTGCATCCTCATCATACATCCCCTTCAAATGTACCTGCTAGCTACCCCCTGCTGTGGATACCTCTGTGGGTACTTCCACACCTATTTTGTCTTCGGTGTATTTTACCTCTGCTTTGCAAGGCAATCTGCAAGTGTGTTATGGATTAACACCCCAGTGAAGATCCTTATACTTTTAACAAGTAAAGGAGACATTCATTTTACCAGTTTTACTCCAGCCCCTGGAAGAGTGAGGCATTGTGTAAAATTTGGAGTCTCTGCCACGTAGATATACTGACAAATAAAATTTGTAAGGAAGACATTTTCTTTTCTGAGGAGATTGCAATAATTTGACACAACTTCTAGGACTTTACTGAAAAATAAGACCACCTCTATTTTTTGTGTATATGACTTTATTAATAGTGCAAAACATAAGTTTCTATAATGTTAAGTGAGCTTACTAATGCTCTGGGCCTGAGTTGTCTGTTCTTTATTGTGCCTTTCTACAGAGTTTCACAGGATTTGGTCTCTTTCTTCTGGATTTGCAGTGTGCAGTGTAGTACAGGGTCATGACTTTTCCTGTAAAGAGTGTATTTGCATTTAAAGGAAGTCGTTACAGACAGCTATTAAGGTAAAGGTTATAGAGAAAAAAACGCGGTGACTGTTGCTTAAGCTAAAATGGGATGACAGCAAAGTGGAAGAGGAAATATATTTTTAGGCTCCTAGATGCTAACTTTCTTCCTGTGTCATGATTCCCACTGATCAGACCTGGTGTTTTAGTCTGACAAATAGTTCTGTTCCCCTCCCATATTTGAAGTTTTCTCAAAGATAAGGTCAAATTGTTCCTGCAGTTATCTATTTTGATAGCAGTGGAGAGGAAAACAGTAAGATACGGGAACTTTACAACCTAACAGAGACTTCAGTGGATTCTCTTAAACATAAAAAAGGGTAATTAGTTCTGCTTTTTTCTCTGTACTTGGTGCCGCTATAAATCCAAATGTGGAATGTCACCTGCAGTTTGGAAAGAGTGGAGGTTCAGTGTCTCTAAAAGATAATAATATTGCAAAATAAATAACAAAGATTTTGCATTTTGGTTCACATTCTGCAGTGCTGAGTTTCCCTAGCAATATTTTGAATGTTTCTGAATTCTTCTTTCTTTCTAATGCAATTTAAGGTGTTCAGGAAAGCTTTTATCTACATATTTAAAGATCATTATAGAGTGATACTGATTCAGAAGTGCTAACATTCTGCTCCAGTTCTACATTCCTGTTGGCAGTAAAGACATCAGAGAGATGTGGGAAAAATTACAGAGGAAAAAAACCTTAAAAATAATAGATGAAGTAGGAGATGTCTTTTATATAAATATTTACATGCAAAAATACCAACTTTCTCAGCTAAATGTGTGGATCAATCTCTTCTTCAAGGGTATGACTCTTAGGTCCTCTCATATCAACATTATAAAGGTAATATACACAAACTGAGTATTTCTGCTGAAATAAAAAAAACCTGACCAACCACACAGCAAAATTGTTCTCCACAGAAAAATGTTTAATAGGCTATTGTTAAAGACAAAGCCCTTGTTTGAATTGTATTCTGAATTTGATAGCTAATATGCTGTGCAAATTAACTTCCATACTGATAAGCACTTAAAAGCAGGTACTTATTATTTGAGCATGAATCCTTTTTTTGGGCTCCCTTATTTGAAGACCAGTTGTGTTCAGACTTTAGTTTTCCGTCATAATTAATTTGATTTCGTTGCCATAACATACAGCAGATTTTAATATAATTATAATTAAAGAAAAACAATTAAATCTTTGACTCTTTGCTTATGAACACAGAGACAAATAAAGGTTCTAGCTGACCCACGGTTTTGTGTTCACTCAGTGTTGATCATCTGTTCATTAAGATTAATTTCCATGGATTAGGATTATTTTTTCATAAGGATTTAGAAGAAAGAAAGAATTCATTATGAACACAAAAATAAAGTGGAGGCAAGTGCTATAAAAATATGATCGTGATGAAATGAACATGAGACAAAAGGCCATGATTTCTCCTATAGTCTGAGAAAATATCTTGCATAGATAAATAGCTAATAGCAGGTTGTGCAAGGAATTATTCTGCTGTAGCAGCAAATGGGTCTCAGTCTTGAATGTGCTGGCTGCTTTCGTTCATGGAAGTGCATATGGCACATTGCCTTCAATGGCTGACACTGTTTGCTCTAGAAATAGTGTTAGATCTTTTGTCTGAAGTCCTAGTGCACTCATTACTTCATACAGAGGATTTCATTTATTAGTAAAATGTTGCATATGTTATTCAGAGTTTTATGTGCGTTGTGCCCACTGACTTTGGAAGTCACTGAATACCTTAAAGACCAGAATAGTCCAAACTCACACTTTTTCAATTAGTAACATTATTATCCACAAAATATCCCATAATAATTATTTACATTTTTAATGTAAAAAAGAGTCCACTTTTTTTTTTAAACCCCTGTAAGTAAGGCATAATTTTAGGTAAGAATGTAATTTGTCTTCGATGACCACTCAGAGTATTTGAATCTCCTGCAGAGAGTTGGCCTTCTTGAGAAGAAAGTCTCAAAACTTTTTTCATTAGAAAAAGCCCCAAAGCCCAAACTCTCCACCTCTCATGATTCTTGTTAAAGACTAGGCTGTATTTTAGCAGCAAAGTTGGTGGTGAGTGGTGGAGCAGAAAGGTGGGAACACAGAGGAGGTTCCCTTCTTCACAAGTCAACGCAGGGCTGCCAAAGGAAACAGTCTCTTCCTTTCATGTGGTAAGCAGTTTGTAAGTCAGTGACAGGGGCTTGTGGCCATCATGTTTTTCACCCTCTTTGCTGCAATGCCTTTTCCTAGCTGCGCTTAGGAAACACAGTCCGTAGGCTTCCTAGATTAGATGAAAGAAGGTAGTCTGACCCAATGCATGGGCTATGTGACAGCATAGCATAAACCTGCAGCTGTGTAATGGATAAAACTTAGTAATGGAGAAGCATTTTGCATTTGCAGCAGGTAAAGTGCACTGTGAGAGTCACGGAGTTCAGTCAGATGGACCACTGGTTTGATCCAGAGACTTCCAAATGACTTGCAATACGTCTCTGATGCAGTAACTTTGCAAAGTGTGCTCTGGTAATTCGCTTATTGATGGCATGGCATCAAATGTGTATGTCCTTGCAAATTATTTTAATTACAAAGACTTTAAATAAGATTGATAGCTAGCATGAGTCACAACAAAGTGAGTGTCTAAAAATATTTTCCAAGTATATGTGCTGTGGCAGCTGTTGTGTAGATGCCTAGTGAGTAGTTCTGTAGGCATAAGAGAATTTGCAAACACAAGGAAATTAGAGGCAGAACTTGCAAGAATTTAATGTCAGGAACTCAGAGATAATGAGGTAATCTGGGCCTAAGGCTGGGCAGGAGCTTTACTGCTAAAAGGAAGTTAAAAGGATTGGACTAAAATTTCACATGGAAAAATAGGAAAGTTCTGTAGTTTTACAAAATTTGAGGATTTAGCCACAAATTTATGAAAAAAGTATCTTACCTGAAAACCTGTTAATTCTTAACCACTTTATGCCTGTGTCTTCGCTCTAGCCTTTCAGAGATGCTGCCAGGTGAAAGCAACGGATCTAAGTGTTGCAATCCCTGTGTTTAAGGCACATTTTTCCACTCAGGTTTTGAATACAGCTTTCCAGGTGCATCTGCCCCAAGGAGGAGCAGCAATCTGTCAGCTTTATGACAACTGTGCTCCAGACATTGCAGCAGACCATTTGATTACCAATTGTGTGCTCAGGGAAAGAAGAGCTCCTGTGAGATGGATTTGAATGAACAGCCCACCCCTCCCCAGCTGTATCTTTGATGGAAGGCAATAGGTGCTGCAAAGTGTGCCTTTGCTGGCCAACACAGGCACGAATAATATAAATCACCCTTTAGCCACTCACCCAGCCAAATTAAATGTCCTCTGTGTACTATATACGATTAAAGAATTTCATTAGAAAAATACTATCAACAGATGAATTTGATTTATTTTAAAGAAGTACATAAAAGAAATCCACTCTTGGCCAAATGCAAGAAAAAAACCCGACTACTCTCATGAGGAGTTTATCTATTCATTTGATTGTCTCTCCTAAGTGAGCTGTAATTAGAGTTAGTCCTCTTCGAACCCTTGTGCTAATGAGGCTTTGCTCACTTCTATTAGTGACAGTACATTGTATTTTAATAAGGATCCCCCCGCCTGCTACAGCAGGACCTGCAGATAAGGGGAAGGAGAGCAAAAGGAAATGCAAAGAAGTGGGTTCAGCAGGGGGTCCCCTTCTTGGCACTGAGCTCCACAGGAAGGTGCTGGCAAACTTTGTCTTAGAACTGTCATTTGTATTAACTTCTAACCCATCACCTTCTCTGGTAGGCTAGCTTTACTCAGTGAAGCGGAATGGATCCTTGGCTTGGCCTCTCTATCCCCTGTTTCAGCAAACTGAATACAACACAAAAAGTTCACAGGGGAAGCATTTGGGGAGATTGTGTTAAGGATAGGGTCAAAAACAGCTTTTAACTCATCTTAACATTACTGTCCTTTTCCATTTCAACTCTTATCTGCCCATCAAGCCTTTCAGTTTGTTCAGTCATCCATTGCTAAGAAAAAACCCCCAAACGCAAAAAGCCTCCAAATGGAAATTAGTCGTGTTTCAACAGATGCAACACTTTGGTCTATGTCGGCGTGCTTGCTTCTGTGCTTTCTCTCTCCAGTTATTTTTCTGTGGAATTCTGATCCTAGTTGGATCAGGGTTCTTTGGCTCACTCCACCTTTGCACATGCTGATGCAAACTGTGTTACTTTCATTGCCATTCAGTAAGCGCAGCAGGAAAAAAGAGAACGAAACCTTTCTTACCTTTCGTGTAACAGTCTCACATCTCATCCACAAAAGCTTTTCTAACCAAATATTTTTAGAGATACTTTAGGCTGTTATAATGTAATAGACAAACAGCTCCCTGAATGGCAGAGGGTAAAAAAGCATCATCCTTTTTTGTGTAGTTTCTACCAATGACTTCCCAGAAGCTCAAGCAAAATAAGTATTTCTTACTGCTAGCACTTTCAGAGCTTACCTCAGGATCTTTCAGACCTCTGGAGACGTGATTCTGCTCTGACTCAAATTCCAGAAGATTGTTTTCATTGTAAACAACTTTTTTGTACCACCTCTCCTTTTACAGATATCTGTAAATGCCTTTACCAAAGTATGCAGCATGGAGGAATCAAGCTGACTTGAAGCCGTCCATGAAGTACTGAGACAAGTATCAGGTATTATGCCCTCCTTTAAATAATGTAGTATGCTTAGTCAGCATCCTTTCTGGTGTGTTATGCACTACTTCCCACCTTCCTGGAAGAGACACTCTTTGTTGAGGAAGGAGTTGAAGAGCACATGGTATCTGCTCAGCCCATTACTGATATTGCTCACAACTGAGGTCTATAGAAATGTGAGATATGAGTTTGCTTACGTTAGGCTCAGCTCACCCTCAGATCATTTGGTAGTCTAGCATTTCAATACTTTGTATGAAAGTGACAGGAACCAGGGTGGCTCCAGGTAGTCTGATCACAGGCCCTCAAGACACTCCAGTAAGCTTGGTCAGTTCATCTATGAAATGAACCTGCTTTATATGTCCTGGCATTTATTGTGTCACCACAGAAACCCATGCATACTTTAGAAACTGGCTTTTTCATGTCTGGGTGATCTCCATAGGCATGATATCAGATGACTGGAACAAAGCTTCCTAACTCACCAAGCAGCCTTTCTAAACATCTCCTGGCTGCTGGGATCAAAGGCTGTTGCAAGACACGTTCCTTAAGATAAGTGTTCTCAGTCACAGCTGCTTTTCTCAGGCTGCTAGCAGGCAGTTTAGGGCCTCCACCATCATCCAGCCCAAACTTCCATTGCTGTTCTAACGTCCTTCCCTGGGCACTGGCATGCATCTTCCAAGAGACGTAGAATTGCCAGGGTTGGTATCTGTGTGAGGCATGAGAAAAGGTAGACTGTCTTAGGCTGAAAGATCTGCAGAGACACAAACGGTTTTTTTTACTGACACGCCAGAATATATTCAATGCTGGATATTTGGAACTTTTCCTACTGTGTAATGAGATCACAGAGTCTTCTTTTTTGTGGAAGAGAACCCAGCATACCTCTGCCCTAACATGGTCATTCTTCCCACACAGAGCCCAGGTTCTCTTAGGAATGGTGATTGCAAGGGACACAGAATAGAAGGCAGTGTCATGAAGGAGATTTGGAGGGGAAGAGGGTAAAAAAAAGAAAAGATGAGACAACAGATTGTTCAACAACCTGCATTTTACCCATGGTTGCTACAGAAAAACTCTTTCATGTGCTTTTGTGTAAACAGATCAACAGTACTTCACGCGGTTTATTTTTGCTGTTTGCCTTTCAGTCCATCGCACAACTGTATCTAGGCCAAAAATACCAGAGTCAGAAATACTCACAAGCTGTAAAACATTACGGTTATGCGCTAGCAGTGGATCTGTAATAATGCTGCACTCCTCAGTATTGTGCCTTCCGAATTCCCCAGATTTTCCCTACTGTTCTCTTTATTGTACAACTGAGGAACAGATAAGTGTTTCCAAATGTATTTAGAAGCTGGTTTAATGGCAGGAAAACAGTGTAACCTCATTTAACTTACTGGAATTGTCAAACCTCACTTACCTGAGACAGTTGGTCACGTAGGTGTCTATCAGGTAAATGAGGATAAGCAAGCACCCAAAAAGGGGTGAGAATCAGCTATCTGAGCACAGGGCTAAATGGATGACATGGTTAGCACACTGATGCGATTGTTGTGACCATTTGTTGAGTTACAAAGTAAGGTTGTGCATAGTCTTTTTTTCAGTCACATTGAAGACTAGAAGTCTGCTGCAACTGCAAATGCAAAAACACCTTTCCTTTTGGTGAAAGGTTGGGTAGATAAATGACTTTGAAAGCTTTTTTTGGGAAAGATTTTTGTTTTGGCTTCAGCTAGTGATCTTCTCAACAAGCTACAATTAGGTTCCTACTCCCCTCCCCACCATTCCCCTAGGCTCTTGAACTCTGAACTTACTGCTGGACCTGGCTACTCAAACATACTGGCCGTTTGTTTCTTTCCTATCTACCTTAGACCATATCTTTTTTGCTCTGTTGAGTTATTTAAAGTCCTTGATGTAGTTCAGTTACCTACCTTTGTATTTAGAGATTATATCAAGGTTAATGTTCGTGCCTTGTATCTTGTTTACAGATGGGCTGAAAGCACAGTTCAGACAATTTATTCAGCTGTTCTAGAGAAAGGGAAATTCATTAAGTACAAGAAATAGTGCAGTAATAGTCAGGATACAGTCCTCACCCTTTATTGTCTGTCCTTGTCCCACAGAACAGGAATCATGAGCTGAGGAGATGAAAACTGCCTGCAGTAATATTCTGTACAGGTGTGTTACATGTAGGCTTTTTTTGTTGTATAAAGGGACAAAACCCTTTTGTCGTGTTAAGGACACTCCTGCCAGTGAGTGCAGGCAACATATTGAATTCCATGAAGAGTGGCTTAAACGATGTCTTCTTTTAAGAAAAAATGGTCTCTGACTTCCAAAAAATACCACAACCTCTTGCATGGAATCAAGACCAAGCCATGCAGATCTGAATGCTGTTCGTATCCTAAATATTAGAGATCTTCCTGCAATTTCCAGTACATTTAAAAATGGCTTCATGTTTAAAAACAAGGTTGTGCCTTATTAATACCAAAGATACTTTGAATTTGTGTATTCAGAAGACATGCCAGAAGTTAGAAGTGTTTATCCATGTGACAGCTACTGCCCAAATAAGAAAGAATATGTTTTGCAAATATGCATATTTTGGTCAAGAATAATCAACCATTTTCTCTTTTGGAGTCCTTTACATGTTTCAAGCTTTATTAAACGTAAGAGATAGCAGTCTCCAGAATGTGTGTTTTATGAGTCAGTGAAGCCTAAGTACATTTTTTTTTTTTGTGACTCATGTACAGGATAAAAAGTGGTTTTGGAAAATAATAATCTAATTAATATTTTATTCAAAAAGCATCAAAAAATATGCTACACATAAAAGTCTATCAACTTCTAGACTAGTAATTTCTTTAAGACTTTCTCTCAATGTCACAGCTGTAGCTTTGTATTTCCATGTGTGTAACATATCAAAAAGTTACAATAACAAAATTTCAATTATCCATTTGTTAAAAAATACCATGTGCCTTTATTTCTTAATTTGTTCTTAACCAGTGAGGACATATGCTAATTTCTGATCACTCTTCATACACAACTGAGTTTAAAGTACTGTAGAAGAGTCTCTAATGTCAAGATTTTTTGAAATTGCAATCTTTTTTTTAGCCATTAATTTTTATTTACGGAGCTAATACATTCTGTAATCTAATGTATTTTCTTACTACATTTTTACTTTGGAGAATCAATAAGATCTGAATCTGCTAAATGCCTAATTATTGAATTACAAACATTTATCATTACACTTTGCCTTCAGTTGTAAAAAAATCTGAGATTATTACTGTTTAGTGCAAAATCTGACAAACAAGCAGCAAAGTCTTTATCATCAAAGACTTCTTGCCCTTAGGTCAAACTTGTGTGCTTTCTTAAGTATTTTTTTTTGTAACACTTGTTCTTTTTTATAAAGAAGAAAGAAGGAAACAAATGAAATCATTTACCAGAGGACAAGTCCCCTAGTGTGTTGAACAAGGAAGAAATCATGGAGGTAACTTCTGCCCCAATGGATCCCAGATTCAAAATCTTCTTTGTAAACAAAGCCTTTCATTTAGTACAACTGGATCATAAAGTGACAAGTTTCCCCTCTAGAATTTAGCCTAAAGCCTCTTCTGGTCAGATTAACTCAGTTGTATTCAGCTGCAGGCCTGGATTAACCCCTAAAACACTCTGTATTGTTTCTCTTCATTGCATATATCCCCATGTCTCCCATTATCTCCTCTTTACATCAGACAAAGTGATACAAAGTTTATTCCATGATAAGCTTTTTTTTCAGTTTTGCATATCTGTTAGGACCACTTCTTTGACAGATGTTTCCCCTTTTAATGCAAACAGCCCATCCAAATAGAAAACCTTGTCAACAGAATTTGCTAACCTGAAAGGAAGAGGAGATAGCAGAAGCTCCTTTTTGCCCATGCTGAATCTGTTGTTGTGAGCAAATTGGAAACGTGGACATCTGCATGATGCGTGGTTCTTGTGACAGACCTGACACCAGATGTGTTTTCCGGTGGAAGCGCTACTATTGTGGAAGTTTCTCTAAGTGCAGCAATACTTTTTAGAAGTTTTTTTAAAAGCTGCTTTTTAAAAACTGCTATGTGTCTGATACAACTGGCAGGAGCAGCGATGCAGGAGCCCTGACAGAAATGGTTATAGACGTGGATGCTAGAGAGAAATGGCATTGCTGGGGTACCTATCTAACCACCTGCTTACTGGGAAAAGCAGATGTAGGAATAATGCAACAGATCACATTTTTGAGCTGGATAAAACAGCTCTGTTTGCTCAGTGATGATTTATTTAACAAAGAGCTTGCTCGCATGTTATATGATGATGTGCCACATTAGCAACACCAGCACTTTTTTCAACAAAAAGCTAAGATCCAAGGAAGCTTCACTGGCCTCATCACATGAGCTTGGCTGAGGTCTCTACAAAGCAGTGTTCTCCATGGGGTAGGGTTAGGGCTAAACAGACATAATCCTGTCAAGACTTTAAGATGTTTTCAGAAACTCAAACCAGGGAGCAGTACAGCAGATTATCCCCTGGCCTTTCACCTCCAAGGAAGCAGACATACTATTGAGAGACACGACATATCTTTTAAAAGGCATATATTAGAAGTGGATAAAGTGACTGGTGTTAGTTCTTTTCCTGCAAAAGTTTCCTGCAGCACTTGGATGGCACTGTTATTATACAAATGGAAGAGATGCAATGCATTTCTGGTCTTTCTGGCTTTTGTTCAGCATCATATTGCTTTTACATTAAAATCTTTTCACATTAACTGTTGTCTTAGAATTAAAAAATCACTATCTTATTATTGCTTTTGGGTTTTGGCATTCAGAAATGACAATAAGTGTTTGGGAGCATGGGGAGGCTGTAATCTCCATTTTTTCAAAGCTGTTTTCAACCAAACAAACTTTGTCAGAAATGTTTTAACTATCAGTAGTTCTTAGCTTGAGTTCAGTTATTTCTAGAGAGATAGCACAGGAAAATTCTTCTGAAGCCCAACATGCAAGCCAAATGCATTTCTCCAGTTCTTGTTATTTCAGGTTCTCTATATTGCCAGTAGGTCCTTTCTACTATTTCTAAAACACTTAAAGAACTCTATAACACAGTAAAGAGATGGCATAAATGCGTGAACCAACTTACATCCAGAGGGCATGATAAAAAAACAAAATACAGATTTTCCACCAGACTTGTCATATCTATTTTGATTAGCCCTTCAGCGTAGTGCACTCTCTCAACCAGTTTTGATCAGTGATATTAGAAGACCTGTGGTCTTCAATTGGAGTTTAAATATGGAGGCTGGCTGAGAAGCAAAATTTCTGCCTGGGTTCTGGAAAGATCATCTGTGCTGAACAGGAAGGTAGACTGGAGGCATCTAGAAAACAGGATAGCAAAAAGATGAGGTTTTTATGACTGATAGAATTGTCATATACACAGATACATTGGTCATTAAAGATTGGAAGGGACCTCCAACGGTCATCGAGTCCAATCCCCCTGCTCAAGCAGGATCATAAAACCAAGACAGGTTTTCCCTTCTTTCTTACAGGCCAAATTGAAGGCAGAGCAGGTTCTGCTAATGAACTTCAAGGTCTCTCTCCACAGAGATGCTCTCCAGTAGATCGTCCCCAACCTGTATATGACCACATAGCACGGAAGTAGTTCAGCAGGGAGAGGTAAAATTGTACAAGCTTTTGGTATTGTGTTCTAAAGTCTTTTGCTTCTGTTATTGATTGCTGTTTTTCAAATGTGAGCATGTATAACTGTAAAATGAACACTGATAATTCTACTAGTCAATTCTTTTTCCAAAGTGTCCAGCACTGTTTACATGATTGACTTTGTTCTGTACTTAATCTGTATCATGTACAAGTTGCATTTCTTTTCTACAGCAGGGCTTTTCAAGATATAAAGTTTCTGCAAACACTCATTTTGCTGGACAGGCAGCCACGGTGATCTTTGTTTTCAAGTCAAAATTTAAATTTTTATGATAAAGTATTTTGTTGTATTAGAACAGAATGCACCCATTCGATTGGATAAGTCTTTCAGTTTTCATGGCATGTGTTATAAACAAGCTTTCAAAAGCATTTGTCTGAAAGATATAAACGATATAATTATTTCTAAGCTTGTTACTGACATCACCAACTGTCCGTATCCTTACAAATTTCAGTGTGCTGGAACACACATCTGGAACAATGTTCAGAAATATCCCACAGGGCTAAAAAAAGACCTGTGTTAGAAACAAAGTTCCCCATCACTGTCAGTTAATGAAAAATTGATGTTACATACATGTGGCTTGGAGAAAAGCATCGAAAAAATATAGGGAATGTATGTTCATCCTCTCAGATGAATCAGTTCTCCTTAGAGTTTTCTCTGACACACTGCGAGTACTCTGTTCCCACTGAAAGATCTGCTGAAGTAGGAAAAACTTTAACAAAACATTGACTGAAACCCTATTTTAAACACATACTCTATGGATGCCTTTGGAGATCCTTTGGACAAGTGTGAAAATCAACTGTAATAGTTGCTATAGTAAAAAAAAAAATACGGAAGTACTGATGACTTTTTCCTGTTGATCTCATTAAAATATGGAACATATTGCTCATATCGAAGGAGTAGTTCACAGCAAAGGTACTTTTCTGACAAGAAGATCACAGAATCGTCATGGCTGGAAACTTGAGGCCGTTTGCCCTCGTCCTATCATCACTAATTGGAGAGAAGAGACCAACACCAGCCTTGCTACAACCTCCTTTAAGGTAGTTGTAGAGGGCAGTAAGGTCCCCTTTCAGTCTTCTCTTCTCCAGACTAAACCACCCCAGCTCCCTCAGCCTCTCCTCATAGGCTCTCCAGCCCCTTCACCAATTGGTTGTCCTTCTTAAAGATGTTTCTTTAAGATGTTTCTTTTAATGGCCTTTAAAATAATACTGTTTCCAGTACACTCTAAACGGTTCTGAATTAGGCTATAAAGTGGAAGCTTGTCCTCAAGCTGATTGCTTTTCATCTCCACACAGATGTGTGTGGTTTTCTTTAGCTCTTTGTAAATTTCCTCATTAATTACAAAAGAAAAGTAATAGAAACAATATACTTGATCTTATCTGTTTTTCAGCTTGTCTTCCACCCTCTTCTTTCTCCTTCATCCAGAAAAGTGATTCCATAAAGAAACCATTGTTAGTTATAATCAGATAAAAAACAATGTCTTTCAGCAAGAAGTGTAGATGTTTCCACCAAGAAGCAAACTGGTCTCATGACATACAAAAGACTAAAAAGCAGACTTCTGTTAGAGCTCATCATTTAGCAGCTTGACTGATATTAGCAGGGAGTTGTTCTTTGCACGCATCTGTCTTACTGGATACTTTATATTAAGGCAGTGGACATTAATCTGTAGCATGCAGTTCCATCATTGCAGTAGTTACTGCTTCACAGATTTACAGTAAACATAAATAGCAGACCCTAAATAAACGTGGAAGGTGACTTACTTAATCCAGTGACGGACACTAAATGCACAAGAATTTGACATCTCTCATCCAACATGTAACGAAAGAGAAATGCCAAGGTCACAGAGAGAATAGCAAATTTGAATTATTTTAGTTCTACTGAAACACTCCCTGCCTGTGCCAGTCTCTGGATTGCTATTTTGAAGTACTTAAAGATCATCTACAATGAAAAATGTCACAATGGGTAAGAAAAAGAGGCACTATTTTGGGTAGCAAAAATTATTCACACAGAGGAGATTACACTTGGTCATGAAAATTGTACAGCAACATGTTCCTTGTCTGTAAATCAGTGAAATCACATGAACAACAGAATATCACACCATTACGCCATGCTGCAGATATGGGTCAGCTACATACAGGGTTTTCAGAGGTGTTCAGTGCTGTAAAGTCAGTGTGTCTGTAGCGAGGTGGATGCAGAGAAGGAATGAGGACATAGCAATCTCCATGTAAACCATGTATCACTAAATTCAATAACTTAATAACGGTGTACAAGTGTAAAAAATGCTGTGAAGTTGCAAAAGTTGTTACCTTACAAGGAAAACACTGAACTTTTATTTACAGCCATTTTTTGGAAGAAAATCTCTTTACTGGCAGGATGGTAGACACAAGTTTTATGCCACTGTCATTAGTAAGGATATGACTGCACACTGCTACTGATAAAGTCTTAAAACCCATAGTGTGGTTATAATATGTTGTCCATTCACTATCTTAGTGAGGATATTTTTTTGGAGTACAGACCTTTTTCATCTGGTGGTTCCCTGTGAGCTCAGCCAAGCTTTAAGAGGAAGTTAGCTTTGAGGAAGCACAACTACCGGCTGGGCAGTGACTGGCTGCAGAGTAGTCCTGAGGAGAGGGACTTGGGGGTGCTTGTGGATGAAAAGCTCCACGTGAGCCAGCAGTGTGCACTTGTGGCCAGGAAGGCAAACTGGATCCTGGGCTGCATCAGGAGAAGTGTGGCCAGCAGGTTGAGGGAGGTTATTCTCCCTGTCTACTCCGCTCTCGTGAGACCCACCTGGAGCACCGTGTCCAATTCTGGAGCCCTTATTACAAGAAGGATGTGGACATGACATGCTGGAGCAAGTGCAGAGGAGGGCCATGAGGATGATCAGAGGGCTGGAGCACCTCTCCTATGAGGCCAGACTCAAAGAGTTGGGGCTGTTCAGTCTGGAGAAGAGGAGGCTCCCAGGTGACCTTATTGTGACCTTCCAGAATCAGAAGGGGGCCTACAAAAAGGCTGGAGAGGGGCTTTTTTAGGATGTCAGGTAGCAACAGGACTGGGGGGAATGGAGCAAAGCTGGAGATGGGTAGATTTAGAGTGGATGTGAGGTGGAAGTTCTTCACCAGGAGAGGGATGAGAGCCTGGAATGGGTTGCCCAGGGAGTTGGTGGAGGCCTTGTCCTTGGAGGTGTTTAAGGCTGGGCTAGATGAGGCTCTGTCCAGCCTGATCTAGGTTGGGGTATCCCTGCCCATGGTAGGGGACTTGGAACGGGATGATCTTGTGGTCTCTTCTAACCCAGACTGACTCTATGACTGTACTGTGATACTTGGTCTGGGTGATCCTGTTGTGTCAGGGGGATTGGACTGGATGATCTTTCGAGGTCCCTTCCAATTCCTAATGATTCGGTGATTCTATGATTCTAAGTTGAACTGGTGGGACAGCGCCGCACACACTGTTGTTACCAGGCTAAAGATACCAGTGTAGATTGCTGAAAGTGAAAGGACGAAATCACCTGCAAAGGGAAATATTTTTGAAGATGTATATCATATTGTTAAGTCTTTCAGCTGGTGGTCCCAATCCTCCACATCTAGGGTTTCTTTCATATTGATTTTGGCTTTTCTTCCTTTTCCTTTGTCCAAGGAACCAACCTTACACACAAGCCTGCTCAAAGGAGCACTGTTACGCATCTGACAGGCACTGTGCTTATCTCTCCCAAGCCAGACCTATTTTCATAACACTGCTGATTAGATTATTATGTCATTTTTTAACTGGTAAATTCCTCTTGCTTTTGAAGTGATTTGCCTAGGTGGAAGCCTAGCAATGAACTTTTCTTTACCTGCTTTTTCATGACTGTTTTCCTGAGACTAACTTTTCATCTGATCTGCTTCTGACCGTATCCTATGTTGAGATAGCCTGATGATTGCATAGAGGATAGACCTTGGGAAAGTGAAGAAATGAAGTTCCACAAACGGGGACAGAAATAACAGAAAGGGAAAAGAAGGCAGAATTATTAAAAACAATTAAAAAAGAAAAGATGTAAGTCAAATGCAAAAAAAGCACAGCCATCACAGCTAATGCTACCGCTGTCGTTCCTAAGGCTGAAAAGGACGGTACATTTGCATATCTGTGCACACCATGAATAAACCCTTTGACATTTATCGAAGTAACAGTAAGTATTCAGACCCTTTCTTTGCAGGGTCATGGTGTTACCTTGCAAACAGAGCACACATCAATCTTGCAAAACCATAAACTGGTTTGGATTCTACTCTCCTTTCATTACGGCATCCAAAATAAAAAAGATGTTACAGGAACTTGTTTGGTTTTATTCATTCTAACACTAATCATCTTTGTTCAGCAGGATACTCATCTGGAAATTATGTACACCGAATTGCTGTATTGCAAAAGAACAAGTACAGTTTCCCTTCTATAACGGTTATTCTACAGATGGGCAAGGGTCATTCAGATGAATTTGCTCTTACACAGTGTACGTACTTCAGAGCTGATGGTTGTATGCTGGGCTATACGCTCGGTTTCTTCAAGTTGTTCACCCCTTCTCTGGCTGAATGTTGTAATCATGAAGATAACATACAAAAGACACCACAACCATATGAGCTTAATGTTACATAAATGAGCATAAACCTATACCTACATCATAAGTTAATTTTGTAGGTGTCTTTCTGCATGCCTCCTTCAAGATCTAGACAACCTAAAGAATTTGCATAGTTAAATATAGAATTTTAGTCACCATATTCCCCATATATGTTTAATACACATATTGTGTTTACTATACTCATATTTAACACAAATGACATGTTTAGTCCTGCCTGAATGGAGAAAAATAAGGCAAATTTTGGTCAGTTTTATTCACTGAAATATTAACTACATGAGAGGAAGTGCAGCAACTTGGATGGTATTGTCAAGCCAAAGAGTTGCTCCTCTCTTTATCCATAATTAGAGGAGATAATTTGAGGGTAAAGTGCCAACAGTCCTAAGGTGAGCATGTATTAAGCTGTGACTCAACAAAGCACTAATAACATACACAAACTTGCTAAATACTACCTTGAACGTAACATCCTTCTCTGTGATTTAAACAGAAGATTATGCAGGCATGAGACTAGCAATATTCTGAAATGTTCAAATTTCTTAGATGCGTTTGGGTGGAGTAAGGGTATTGGGTGTCTTCATTTAACCATACCATGCATTAGTGTTGGTGACTTTAGATTATTGATTGTCTTGCATAACCACACCATTAAACACAAACAATAGAATCAAGGCAGGAATGGATGCAGTTATTACCTTCTTTCAAGACATACCAAGACCTTCCCAAATTTAATTTCTTTTGTCATAGATGAGTCTATTTTATTGACACATATTTTATGTGCTGATTTTCAAAAGTCCTTGAATTCATTTGACCAACAAAGTCAAAATTAGATTAAGAGGAGTTGTGAATGTATTATTCATTTGAAGTAAGCCTATCTAGTACATAAAGATGCAGCAATTTTTTCATTAATCCCAATGTTTCTGTGATTTTTCTTTAACCGGTATTGTATTGAAAAGGATGAAAAATGGACATAATTGTCCATAACAATTTACATAGATTACATATGTTTAGATTATATTTAATATATTCTTATAAAAGAATCACAGCTACTCTCAAATTCTCCAACTAAACACCCTTTAGGGGCATGAAATCTGGCATGTGAGCTTCCACAGAAAGAAGCAAGTCTTTCTTGCCTATATATATATATGTATATACACATATATACAGACACATAAATATATAGATAGATATATATATGTATGTCTGTATATACAGATACAAAGCTGCAAATCCTGGTTGGATACAGTCCCTAGTCCATGTAGGGGGCCTATTTTTCACATTAAGGAACTGTAGTTAATCATGTGACTTTTACAACTGTTGAATATATGAACCCTCTCACTGAATGTAATGTCTCAATCTCAATTCTCACCTAGGCCTAGAGAAGTCAAAGTATTCTGTTACCTTCAAAAAGATTTGTCTTATCCTTAATTATCACAAACATATCCATTCATAAATCATTACTGTAAATCTGAATCACAGGTAAAATCATGTATTTTTCTTTTCCTTTCCTGTTTTAATGCACTAGAAACCTTGAATCCCTGCTAGCCTAGTAAACTGGCTCATTCTTTATATTTGGACTATCACATTTTCATTCTCACTTTTTTCTTCCTGAGACTTTTACTACCTATTTTGCAGATTAATATTATTTCTTCCTTTCATGCCCATCTGTCCACCCATCTGCTTATTTTAGCTACATTTCCTTTCACCCTGCTGGCTTTTGTGTATCCTCACCATGCCTTGGGCATGTATCCTTCAACAAGATTTATTATGTGAATCATTTTGAACACCTTCAAAATAGTTGTATAAAAATGTTGGACTCCGACCTATTGATGAGTAATGTAAAAACATTTATAAGGTCAAAATGAACATGGTTGCCCTAAGGGAGGCTTTAGGCTGCAGGCAGGATTTCAAGAAATAAAAACAGAAGGATAGTTTGTACCTAGAAGCTTACCTACCATTCACAACTGTTCTAATCGGCATACATGGGGTGTGTCCTCCCCCTTGGCCGGTGGAAAGGGAGGCTGCACATCTGGCCCAGATGGGGCCTGGAGGCTCCATACCACACACCTCTTCTGCCTGAAAGGGTGGCCAGAGTCTAGGGGAATGCTGAGCCATCAGCCACAGGACAAGTGGGAGCAGATACGTAAGCGTGGCAGTGTTTTATGTAGGCAGTGTCAATAGACACTGTAAGTAGATTCTCAAGGGACAAAAACAATAAAGAACATTTTCCCCCTGTAAGATCTGACTGCCTGTGCACAGTAGGGAGATCAGTGTTAAAACTAGGGAAGTGCGAGAGTAGAACAGAGTGCCATCTCATCTTTGACTCCTCCTTTAAATACTTCTATCTTTGCTAGTATCAACTTAGTGGAACCATGAAGGAGAGCTGTGACAATGATATACTCCTGGCAATGATGGCCCTGCAGAGGGATCTGGACAGACTGGAGAGATGGGCAGACTCCAACAGGATGAGTTTTAACAAGTCTAAGTGTCGGGCTCTGCATTTTGGTTATAACAATCCCAGGTAGAACTATAGGCTGGGAATGGAGTTCTTAGAGAGTTCTCACGTGGAGATAGACTTGGGGGTGTTAGTGGACAGCAAACTTAACATGAGTCAGCAGTATGCTCAGGCAGCCAAGAGGGCCAGTGGCATCCTGGCCTGCATCAAAAATGGTGTGGCCAGCAGGTCAAGGGAGATTATCCTTCCCTTGTATTCAGCACTGGTTAGACCTCACCTGGAGTGTTGTGTTCAGTTCTGGGCCCCTCAGTTTAAGAGGGATATCGAGGTGTTGGAATGAGTCCAGAGAAGGGCAACTTGAATGGTAAAGGGGCTGGAAGATCAGCCCTATGAGGAGAGGCTGAGGGAGCTGGGTTTGTTTAGCCTGGAAAAGAGGAGGCTCAGGGGTGACCTTACCGCTGTCTGTAACTATCTGAAAGGTGGTTGCAGTCAGGCAGGGGTTGGTCTTTTCTCCCTGGCCACTGGAGACAAGACAAGGGGTCATAGTCTGAAGCTCCATTAGGGAAGTTTTAGACTTGACATTAGGAAATGATTTTTCACTGAAAGAGTGATCTGGTTTTGGATCCGGCTGCCCACAGAGGTGGTTGAGTCACCATCCCTGGAGGTGTTCAAGGTTAGGCTGGATGAGGTGCTGAGTGGCATGACCTAGATCAGGGGTCCTCAAACTTTTTAAACATGGGGCCAGTTCCCTGCCCTTGGACCGTGCCAGGGGCCGGAGCCTGGCCCCACAGTATTCAGGAAGTGGTGAACTGCGGCCGCTCTGCGGAGGGTGGTAGGAGGAGGAGTACAGGCTGACCCGCGGGCCAGATTGGACGCCCTGGGGGGCCGTATCCAGCCCGCGGGCCGGGGTTTGATGACCCCGATCTAGATGTTAGATGTTAGGATTACTGGGTTTATTTGGATTTAGGTTGGACTGGATGATCTTTAAGGCCTTTGCAACCTTATCATTACTGTGATACTGTGATACTTCTCCTTGCATATTGCTTATCTCTCAGAGCTCCTTTGAGGGTGGTTTTTGTCATGGTCCCTGCCTTAGGAAAAGCCAGGTGAGCAGAAGACTGTATCAGCAGTTGGGAAATGGCTGCACTCCGCAGCTCCCCATGCTCCTATTTAGCTTGGCTTAGATTCTCTGAGCTTTTACGGCAGCCTCAGCGGGACAATAACATCCAATTTGCTGGTCCCTTCTTCCAGGGCTCTGCAAAAGAGCAGCCAAGACCCTGTCACTGTACCACTTGTTCAGGGAGGGCTGGCCTGAGCAGAACCCTGGCATGAAGCCAGACTGTCTGCAGATGCTGAATGAGTAGGAAAAGCCATGCTGGAGTTATAGATGATCAGATTTTTACTGTGTACACCTGGTGCTGACTTGCCTATTCCCAGCTTCTGTGTACTGCTGGTTGGGATAACAATGAAGGAGGCTCAGGGAAAGTCTCCAAGCTTCTCTTTGAGGCAGCATGCTCCATCCCATATGTCTCACTCAGTGAAGTTACTTGGATGCCACAATTCTTGCTTCTGCTTCTTATGAGAGCCTACTCTTCTGCACCAGTAACTGTTTCTGGAAAAGTAACTGTTTTTTCTTTCTCCACAATTACTGATAAATTCTTGATTATTTACATTCGTATTTTATATTTAAAACATATTACTCAATAAAAGTGGTTAATGTAATCTTTATTCATCTTTATCAATGAGAAGAAAGCAGTCATAGCTCTTTACAGTATAAAGAAATCTCATTTTTTTCTTATTAGAAGAGTCTGACAAACTCATAAATTCAGAAGCATGACTGAAAAAAGCTAAACAACAACACATCCATTTTCTGTGCTGAGAAAATGGAAATTAACTTGAAGCAACTGAAAATTCTTCCAAGAAGGAATCACCAATGACTGGTTAAGCAGTAGGGGCTGTGTGTGTAACAGTATGTGATATAATTGCCTTGTATTTTAAAAATTACAGTTATTTTCACAAAGGTATTTTTGTTTCCTCCCCTTAGTAAAAACGTTCTTTTATTAAAGTTTAGTGACCTCCCTTGTGTTAAATGATGACAATCTCCCCTGCCTAAGCCATAGTCTCATTTAGTAACCATTACATGTTCTTTTTTCACACAATTGAAAGTGCCTATAATCTATTTTGGAACAGGCTTCGGTCCAGAAACATGTTTTACTTTATTATTTTCTGCTCTCTCTGGGGATGCCTTCACAAAATGGCAAAGCCCAAAGACTTCCTGAAGGCTAATCCTTTTCTGGGTCATATGATTCTTTTCAGATTCCATCTTGAGAGAGTTCTCTTATAACAATAGGTTCTGCTGTCTGTGAACTGGAGAAAATCCTGTTGCTTTAGCGCTAACAATGAGTGGAATTCTGGTGCAGGAGTGTTTGCTTAATACAATAGAAGTTGGTACAGGCTGGACTCACAAGTGTCAAGTAAACAGTGTGGGAAAGTCTGTGTTACTGCAACTGAGTCAACAGGCTGCTGAACACCTAACTGTGACTGAACTGCAACTGCAATAACTGACTGGTTGACTTCATCCTTTCCTCCAGAATAGGACTTGACACAAACCTCACTGAGAAAGGGTTCACAAGAAAACAGGCTGCAGTTAAAAGATGAACAAAGGAAGCATTCAGTCCTGTTTTAGAAACACTACACAATATGCAGTCAGAACCACTGTGTTTCAGGATCAGATACGCGTCTGAATTACTAGGCAAACTTGATGGCAGATGATTGTTTAGCTTGTGCCAGAGCTGCATGTATTCACCCAGAAATAGGAAACACTGCCTAGGTCACAGACAGGCAGACAATTTGTTTTCTTTTATTTATCATTTTTAAAAAAATACTAACCCTCCTCAAATTAATGCCAATTCGGATCAGCCTGAGAGATTTGTGTGCACTTGACAATAACAGGAATCCCAGTATCTTATTCAAGCTCAGACTGAGAACACAGGTTTTCTGAACCCTGACCAGGGGCAAGACAAATGGGACAACATGTATTTATATTCCATACAGCAAATAGATAAGATCATATACATTTATCTGGATCAGAAACTACCATTCACCCTAACCTACTCCTTCAATTGCAGTGCAGAAGTAGTTTTTGTATAGTTTTTTAATTTGTAGATATACACACATCGATATTTTTAATATCTTATATAATTGGCTTTTCAAAAGCAGGACGTTTTGCAGGTATTTTGTCTATACTTTTATTGGCTGATTGGTATTCCTTTACTGTCATTTGCAGCCTTATTTAAAGATTAATTTGTATTCAGGTTGTACCTATAATTTCTACATACACCTCAGACTCCTTTCAGCTATCGCTGTCATGAAATCCCTGCCTTTAGTTTGCAGAGAAAAAGATGGATTAGTGACATTCAAACTTCTTCAGATCAGGCACTGAGCTAGAGGAATGTGGCACAGGTTCTACAACACTTCACAGCACAACCAGCATTGACTTAGCCACTAAATCCAGAACTTTTATGAGAGCTAGGCTGCTTTATTTTATTTTGACCCATAGTAAAATGTCTGTGGACTCCAGGACTTCTACACGTAATGGTGTACATCCATGCAAAGCCAGTTCAGAGTTAAAAAAACTCTAGCTGGCATATGAGAGCTACTGCTGGGATAGGAGTTCCTGTGACTCATAGTCATTACTGCAGTGAAGTCATTGCCTGGTTCCTCAAACCCAGTCTAACAATCTTGCAGTTTTTCTACTGGTACTACGCCACGTACCAGCCTTGCTGAGGTACATATACACAGTGCTGCTTTCTCCCACGCATATGTGCTCTAAAATGAGAAATTATTCTATTTTCTGTAACTACTTAATATACATTCATAGCACTTTAAAAAACCCCAATATTTTCCCCCAGAAACACGTGTATATTTACTTTCTTATAACTGTACCTATATGTCATCTATACATCTACATATCTCTATATTTACATATACTTGTATTGCCTTTTACATAGATACACAATAATACGTATTTATAAGAATACAATTAAAATAATCCAATCAATACATATGTATCAATATCTATAGAACATATTTTTATGTGTGTGTATATATACACACACCTACCCGTACCAAGTCTTTCTGCTAATTAAGCCATTTCTCTTATTTCCTGTTGCAAGAAAATGATGGAAGAAAGAGAGTGAAAGGCTGCCTCTTATTTTTATTTTGTAGCATTTAGGAAATAGTCAGATGGCAGTAGGCACTGTAGCACCAGAGGTGTTTGTTACTTGTTTGCCCATTTGTGAGCCAAAGGAGATAGGCTTGGGATTCTCTTACATTTGGCCTGATTCTGGACGTGTCTGTAATGCACAAAGTTTATTGTTCAGCTCTCCATGACAAAATGTCAAGAATATGAGAAATGGAGAATGGGGAATGTTGTGCTTTCAATAAAACCTCTCTGCAGCATGTAGTGGCACATCTTGACTTTGTAAGGAGTTGTTTCTCAATGCATCAGCTATCCATGAGCTCCTCAGTGCCTAGGACAGCATGCCTGCTCCTCGCTTCTGCAGCTGGCCAGCTGAGAGTGTAATGCTGTGTTACATTCTTGTCCCTTTCTTGTCTAAAGGCTCAAGAAGCCTTTAACACTTTATATCAGTTCTACAGCTGGTGGAGGAGAAACTGTGCGTGAATCCAAACATGGATAAATTGCTTTCCTACCTTCATTTTTGTTCCTCGGATGATACCCAAGAAGGAGACACAGACAAACTTGTTTTCAACAAACTGAAGTTAATGGCAAATAGACACGTTTGGCAAACACAGCATGTTTTTTCTGTTGATCTGATCAAGGACTCACCCTTGTCCTTTCTTCTCAGTGTGTTCTGTAAGCAGCTGCTTGGTAAAGTTTAAGAGTAACATTGGTGTTGAGGGTGCTTTCTATGAATCCTGCAGAGCTTCAATAATCTTGACAGGAACTGCAAAATTTGCTTTATTCTTAAATCACACATTACAGGAGTTTGGTTACTAGCCAAATCAAGCAACTGCCAACTAGCCATAACTAATTTTAAGTTCCAACATAGAAGAAGAATTCAGTTCCTCAAATCTCAGTTGCTGCAAAAGTCTTAGCAACGTCTCCGTTATGGAATACTAGGAGCCTTCACTTACTCATGGGTGCAAATACAAAGCACTGTCTCTGAGATATGCTGAGACAAATTGGTTCCTTTTTTATAATATGACAAATAGCAGACAGGGGAAAGAGAAAGACAAAGAGAGCAATTCTTTTGTGTGTGTGCAAAGGGATCTACATTTCACTGTATTTAAAGTAACTTTCCACACCTTGGAAAAAGTAAGATAGTAGTAAGCAAGTTATGGAAGATCAAATAGATTAAAACAATCAACAGATTTACTAATCTCCTTTTATCCAACATCCCAAATTGGCTAAGAGAACATATTTTATTTAAAACATTCTTTATTTGTTTGTGTTCTAAGTCTGCCAGCCAACCAACAGAGAATTAAAAAGCTAATTATATTTTCTGTGTGTGAAAAGGACCAGGCAGACATGAGATAACAAAGAAGCCATCAAACTTCAGAGAGACCAGCTCTCCATTTTGCAAAATAATGACCTGCAGACTGATGGAGAACTTAGCCCTATAGCCTTTCCTTGTTTGCCAATAGCTTAAGACACTTCACAGACCTTTCAATGTCTGTAGAAGACATTATTTATTATTAAGGCTTTTCAATAACCTTTCCATGGAAGATGTTTTGAAATGTATTTCTTATCACAGAGATAGTTGCTTACTGTTGAGCGCTTTGATATATTAATTTAATAATAATGGTATTATACATACTTTACATTCCCTGGTTTAATAAAGCATTGCACAAAAGGCAGCATTAAACTCTAAGAATGCTCTATAACGTGAAATGTAGTTTGGTCTCTCTGTAGATATCGCTGCATTGTGATATCTGCACAACGGTTTCTTCATGAATGGGGATTTGCATGTCCTAAGAAGCACTACCCTCTTTATACTCTCCTGCAGAGACAGGACTCCATGGTTTTGCCATGAAAGTACATTTTAAGAGCACCTATGTTGCAAGCCTGTTTCCTTTATTATAGTACTTTGGTGAAAATTTGGTCTATGGTTTCTTTGCTGTCAGAATAAAGTGGGAATTTTCAATTCCTTTATCTTTGAAAGACTACTCTCTGTCCCCAGTTCTCTAATTATGCTGCTTGAAAAGAGCATTAAAACCATCTCTAATCCCTGGAATTGGTTTCTAATGCAAGCAGTCTGTGAAACGCCTGTAATTTGTATTTAGTTTGAGTACAACCATACTCAAAGGTATTTTTCTAAGAATTCTGAATTCCCTGTATTTCACCTCAGTAATAAGGACACTATTTGTTGTGCTCTACCCACCTAAATGTTTTTAATCTCTTCTCTGGCAGGCTAGTATATGTTTGTCTCCTAAGGTGTATTCTATTATCCTTCTGTTTATCTCTGTGCCATTCCTAGTAGCGAGACAAACGATCAACGAGATTGCAGGTTTTTTTAGGCTTCCAGGACAAGGAGAGAAATCAAAGATTACAGAATAGAATTAGGATTTGGTGAGAGGAAAAAAAGAAGAGTAGAGGAGTCACTGTGTAGTTGTATTTAAATAATGAGTTAAATTGTGAAAGTGAAAGGTTAAGAAAAGGTCTTGGCTCTCTTCAGTAGGGAAGGTGAAGAGAGTGGCTAATTAGATTATGCAAAGAAGCAGATAGCCCAATTACAGTTTATAGGCCAGATATAACCACACTTCCACTTGAAAGAGATGCAGAACGCGTGTTTGATCAGCAAAGACATTGCAGCTGAGAGAATGCTGTCTGTGCCTACCAAAAGGTGGGAGGAGAACTGATGCTGCCCCAGTCACAGGTAGGTAAGTGGACCAAGGCAGCTGTTTTCTAGGGTCTGTGCATCCCTAGAAGAGCCCATCTGATGGACCTGTTTACCTTGTTAGTACCTGGTCAGAAGCTAGGTAACATTTACAAATCAGGGGCCAGCTTTCTGCCCCTTATGGGCAACCAGTGTCTTTTATTGTAGTGGAGACATTGTTATTTGGTATTCTGTGTTTTGGGGGCTTTCTGAGATCCTAAGTATAAGCATATGTCTACACTGTTGGTCCTAGAAAAATATCTTGATGTCAAATTTTAGTTTTAAGGCCTGACCATGTCCCGATGTTAAGTTAAGATGAAAGTTACTGGCGAAAACCCAGTAGCTATTATCCAACATCTTGGTGACTTTATATAGGCAGTTACAGACCAGAGATTTCAAGCTCAGCTGAGAGCTTGAGTTTTTCTGTCGGGACAGAAAATATTTTGCAAACTTTACAGTTTTATCAGAGAATGTAGTACCCTTTTGATTTTTGGACTGATCAAAGAACACTGCATAGAACTTCGACAGTCTTCAAATTTGGCTATGCTGATTTTTATCAATATAAAACTCTTTCCCCTTTGTGAACTTGTGTATGAACTCATACATCAGCTAGTTTTAAAATGTAGTGATTATTCATAAAAGATACTCAGTTTCTTCAGACTAGAGATGAGTTCACATATAGTAGTGTGGTTATTGCCACTGCATCTTTTTCTTACAAACGAAAAAAGAAAGGAAAAATATCTTGTATATTTGTATATTGCTCATACATAAGATAAATACAAATATCTTTATGCTTTTGATTTTTTTTTTCAGTGTAAACATCTTACATTTAAGTCCGGTTTAGGGGCTGTTTTTTGTTACTTTTAGATTGTACTATTATACTTCATGTGTTTATGAGTCATCCTCAATGAGTATGTTGCTTGCGGAATAAGCAGTCTTTACCATATGTTTCGTTTGCATATGCTAGTTTGGATAACTGCTCATTACATCTTCTTCACTTATTTCTCTCTCACAGTTTGGTGGGGTTTTTTTATAGCACTCATCTGCATTTCTGAATCATTGTGATTTTCTTTGGAGATTTTTCATGGATAAGAGCATTATGTCATATATTTAGCAGTAACATCAAATTAAAATAGTAAAATTGTAATAAACTATGCCAGAGCTGAGAAGAGAGAAGGCAATAAATACATCTGGATAGCTGTAGCTCATATAATGCAATTTTGGGGTTTTTTTGTCAGTATGTTGTACTCTTCCATAGCTGAATCCAGACAGTCTGAAAATCAGCCTGTTATTTTGCTAACATGATGAATCAGTGTGTAGCCAGAAAGCCTTTTTTTCATAAATGAATTAATTCTTATGCTGTGGTGTCCCGTTCCCCCACCCGCTGCCGCCCCGGTAGAAGAACAGAACATTCTTTTGTTTATCTCTGTTTCTGTCTGCCACATGTACCAACACACAGCATGAAGCTATTAAATTCTGGAGAGGGAGGAGGATACAATATTCAAATTCCGAAAGAGACTGAAGGACTGAGTTAAAACATGCATTGTTGAGGCATAGCATCCAGAGAGCCTAAATTGAAGATGGTTAATTTGCTGAAAGCTGTGTGCCACAAAGACACTGCTTTACAGTGTCCTAGATATCATGCATTCCTTTTCAGCTACCAGTCTTACAGGAATAAGAGCTTCAGAAGAATGCCTGCTCTTGACTACGTCTGTCTTAGCTTTGGCACAAATATGGCTTCTGTCAGCAGTCAATATGCCTGGTATTTTCCTCCCACCATCATTACTTCTTAGAAATTCACATTCCTTGCACCAACATGCAGAAAAGCACATTCCCCAGCTGTGTTTAAATTCCCTTGTTTAAAGCTCCTATCAGGCTCTGGCAATTAGAGATCCATGACCCACACCTAGGCTGCGAAATGCAATCCTCAATAGACAAAAAACACACTGAGCATTTGCATAACATGAAACTAGGATGCGTCCTCCCTCTTTGGCAGGATGTTAACGTGCCTGGATACAGGCAGGGTCACTGGTGGCAATGAGTTATAGCACCAGAATTTAAGGGTTCAAGCACTTCAAGAGGATGTAGTTCTAAATCATGCTTTAATAGGCTCGTGTGCAGAGTGAAGGCAGTGTAGTTTTTGTGAACAAGCAAATGCAAGCAGAACCAGAAATGCTGTAACTCTACAATATTCAGTAATTTCTTGTTTTAGGAGTAGTCCTATTTACTCCTGGAATAGTCATCCAAATGCAGCGACACTTATGCTATGGATAGTCAGCTAAGTAGCCCTGATGGCAGAGCAGGAAACAAAATTTTTGATGCATTTTCCTCATGCATTTAACAGCTGTCTCATAAATGCCAGTTCCTGAACACAGTACATCTGCTACCCCTGTATGGAAGTGTTGGACTATAAACACATGATCCAAAATCTCACTAAAGTTGAAGTTCTTCCCGAGCAATATGTTTCAATTAGCATCAGCAGTAAAATGCCTCTTAGATTTGGGTAAAATTTATCTTTTAAGAGCACTTTGTTTAAAAATGCATTAAATGGAAGGAACTTGAGAGGCTGTTTGTACTTTAGAGGTTGTGACGTGATTCTTGTCGTCTCACTTATAGTTGTCTACATCCAGATCAAAATCAGTCAAGGTAGAAAAGCTAGTAAAAAATCTGGTTCCAAATGTAAGCATCATCTAAATTTAGCCTTTTGATTTATAATTTATCTTGAATTAAACTTCTTACTGATATTTGAGAGAGATTTTTTTAAATTTCCAAGCTATGAGCAGTACTGAAAAAACGGTTCTGTCTAAATTTCTGTGGAAAGGTAGTTTACATAAGCACTGTGGTTTCAATCAGAAGCTAGAAATGAATGAAGTCAGGTCTTATGGTGACTTTGATTAGAATTTAATGAATGTGAAACATTCAGATAAATATGGATATGTATCTTACTGAATTAATCTTTCCATTATTATTCTTAATTAATGTGGGTATTTGGATGGACCCCAGGAACTTTGACCTCCTTTGTCCTAAGCAGTGTAAAAATCTGACTTTATCCATACATTTTTCAGCGTTCTCCCATTATTGCAATGCAGTATTTCACATTTTCACTGCATTTCACTCTTAAAATGCTGCTAGCTAATTTGGCTTTCTTTGTTTAAAGTCCTAGTAGCAATAAATTTATTCTCATTATTAACTTAGGTTAATGTTAAGCTTTTCATATAAGACTTAATATCCTCCACAAGGCTGGCTCGAATTAATGATTTTGTCAGCACAAACACAGTGGCACGGGACCTGTTTGCCCCTTATTCATGCCCTTCCGCTAACAGACAGAACAAAAACAGACACTTTCCTGTCTGTTGAAGTCTTCTTTTAGTAATACAGTCTGTGGTAAAAATATTAATTAAATGCTTTTATTTCTTGTTGTGGAAATTAATAACTAGAACTGGGAGGAGATAATCTATAATTATTCTTAAAGTATACTTTGTAGATGTTGTTTTTCAGATTTTCTTTCAGCACTACTGGAAGTAGGATTTTGTTTTCAGATATCTTCATATGTAGTTTCAGACTTAAAAAAATACTTTCTCAGAGAGAATGTTTTCTATCTTTGAAAACATAGACGTTTTCTATCTTAGCTAAGTGTGTAAATAATAAGTAAAGCAAATAGCTGAAAATGGAGTAAATTTTAACATACTGCATAATATCCAACCTATTAGTAGAGCTTGGTGACTAGTTTCTTCATCTGATGGGAATGTGTGCTTAACATTAGAAGCATATTTAGCACTTCATACTAGAAATTGAGAGATGACAAAGTGGAAGAGCATTTAAAAATATGCTTGAGCTATGAAAGTACAAACAGTGTCCAATGAAAATGCATGAGATTCCACAGTACAGGGTTTGAAATGGCTTTGTGACTGGAGGCTAACTTCTAATATGCAGTGCATAATACGATGGCCATTGGTCCTGCTCGATGTCATTACAAGAACCACCAGAAATGGTTATCGTTAAATGATAAATACACTAGAAGAAAATAAATCAAATTATTTTTACAGGCATGTGGGTGCTTTGCAACTGAGGGTAAAAAAATTATCCCCTAATTACCCTCTTCAAGTATTCGATGTCTTTCCTGGAGCTTTAACTGTAAATATTTGCAGAGCTCTGAGGAGTTTTGCTTCAAAAAAGAGAATCTAAAAATAACCCCCAGCAGACTATGTTGTGTTTGGAGGAAGGATCTCCTGGAGTGTGGGGGGAAACCAGAATATCTGCAAAGATTTACACCTTTACTGAGAACAGAAGAGTATAATTCCAGCCTTGGAGTTGTGCATAGATTAACTCTTCATCACAGAATTCAACATAGCTAGAGGCTAAGGAAAGTTCTGCTTGATCTTTTGTGACATCAAACAAAATAGGATCATGTTCCAGACGCCTGGTAGCAGCAGCAGCTTTCAGATAGCGTGAGAACAGAAATAAAGCAGCAAATTAAGGCTTAACACTACATTTGCGTGCAGTTAACCATTTGCTTTTACCACACCGTAGTTACCTCGCAGTCCTCGACTGCCTCTGCCATTCTTTTAAAATGTAGAAGGGAATTAAGGATATTTTCTTTCCTGTGTTTAATCCAGGAGAGATGCTGAAAGCTCCCCACCACTCTCACTTTGGTTCATTCCCTCCATCACCACCTCCCCAGGTTGAAGGCCTGCTTCCTGTTAAAGAAAAAGAAATGCAGATCTTAAAACACCGCTGCGCTGTCCCTTTGACTTAACTGCTTTGAGGGTTATACTCTGTTAGCAGGTTAATTGAGGGATAGAAAATGTACACACAGTTCCTCTTTTGATTTTATTAGACACTTCCTACCTCTTTCCTTTGAGTATGTATATAGAAATTAAGTGTGACTTGCTTCCTTACTTAATAAAAAGAGAAGAAGCAGCCATTGGGTACTCGGGGCTGCTTTCACCGTGTCGTACACGCCACACTTGCCTGTGCGTCCTTTGATTAAAACACAGGAATATTTATCTGAAGAGAAGAGCTTTGCAATTGCAATTACAGAAAACAGAATTGTTTTCTAAGCCCTAGTGTGGTGACAACATCAAAGTAGCATGGATTTTAATAATCCAAACATACAACCTTCTGTAAACTCATAAGAAAGTTCTGGATGTTTTCAGTAAGAGGCAATTCATGTAGCAGTCGGTTGTTGCCTGTTTCAATGTGGTGGAAACTCTGTACATTGGAGTCAGAAAATAACCACCAAAGAAAGTTGAATGATTGAACTAGGGTCTCATTAGCGAAGCCTCTCTAGCTACCTGAAGGACCTACCTCTGCGGGCAGTAGATCGCGTTTCAGATATCTTCTTACCTTTTAGAAACCAATTATCCTCAGACGTTTTTATCGGTTCATGCAGGGGGAAAGGAACGTGGCAATGATCTTGGGAGCAAATCTTATAATTTAACAGAAGGATTTTCTAAAATAAGTATTTGAATTACTTGGGGTTGTTTCTAGGGTTTTTTAAACCTTTCATGCAAACATACTCTTCGAATAACAATCTGTAAAATGTACCTGCTTTTTCACTCTAGTTAAGGGAGAAGTACAGACTTCACTGGAGAAAAAAGGCATAAATTCCAATCAAAGCGTTCCAGTTCAGGAGGAGAAGTAGATGGCATTGGAAGCTTTTCAGTCATAAACAGAGTAAAAATGTCTAAGTAGGGGGAAAGCATGGTTGCTAAATCATTTAAGTGGGTGAATTGTTCCACATTGATGCTGGTGACAGACACAGGACCTTAACTACCACCATGGATAAATATAATATAAAAATCTTGAGTGTCATATAAAAATCTTGAGTGTCATATAAAAATCTTATGTAGTCATACTGCAATTAGTAGAAGTTTGCTTGCCCTTGTCAAATGAGAGAGTGGTGCACAATACTCTCTCTTAAACCAGTACATGTAGTCTATAGGTGTTTTACACATGGACAATTTCTAGGAGGCAAAAACATGGTAATGTTTCTCCTCTGGACTCCTGAAGTCTCTGTCCATTTTGCTGGAAGCTGGTTTAGCTGAAGTCACTATCCTCCCCTCCATATGCAGATTCCCAGTGTGCTCTGGCAACTGTGGTGTGCACGCCTCTGGCTCCTACCTCAGTGTAATCTGGCTCCTGCCTGCATTTCAGATGATGAGAAAACCCAGAATACTTTTACAGAATGAGTAAGGTGACTTGTGCCGTTGTAATTTGGCAAGCGGACACGTCATCACAGCGTGAGCTGCACTTACACTGCATCCACCATAACTCTACATATTTTTCTCCATCACACCTTTTCTATGGGGGCAAGACAGAATCATAAAATCATTAGGGATAGGAAAGGACCTTGAAAGATAATCTAGTCCAATCCCCCTGACACAGCAGGATCATGTAGACCAAGCCACACAGGAACACATCCAGGAGGGTCTTAAACATCTCCAGAGAAGGAGACTCCACAACCACCCTGGGCAGCCCCTTCCAGTGCTCCTTTACCCTCACTGGGAAGAAGTTCCTTCTCATACATATGTGGAACCTCCTATGTTCCAGCTTACAACCATTGCCCCTTGTCCTAGATGCAGAAAGGTGCAGAAAGACAGCCAGACAAAAGGTACCAAATAAAAATATAATTTGCCTTAACACCCTTCCTTACCCTGAGCAGATTTGTTCTTTTGACACTGATAATTCTCTAGACCAGGACTGTTAATTTAGAGGCACTTGAGAGAAATCTAGCATCTCGTTAAGAAAGACAACTTGTGGTAGTCAAGGTCCTACAAGTTGATAAAAATCTAAAACTTCTCCGGGACAAGGAAGTCTCTGTACTCAAAATAATAATGTGGTTCCAAATAAACAGTAGTATACATGCAATCACAAACTACAGTCCTTACGGCAAAGTTACTATGATATTTCTACCAGGAAAGTACTATCTGTCTGTCACACTTTGTAAAGATGATCCACTGTCCTGTTCAGTTCTGTCTAAACCGACAGGCTGTTGGTCTACAAGCTGGGATTTCTGGGATCTGTTTGGAGGCTTTTTTTTCCTTTTTAACTTTAATATTTTTTTCACATCACGTTCAGCCTTCTGTTCCCAAAAGACCTATCAGTCATCCCTTCAACCTCAGTTTCTTCTTCCTCATTCTCTTTAACTGCAGAATCATGACATGGAGGTCACAGAGAAGAAATAATGTCAGAGCACTGTGCTGAAGAAGAAAATACTTGGAAGATACTGAAGTAAGACTGGGTGTTTTAGTCTTGGCTCAGGTCCATCTGCAGTTCCACATTCATCAGTGACATTTTAATCTGTTGTAAAATTATAAATGAGTCTTGGGAAGATAAAGAGCTATTTTTAGAAGTTTATCTCTTCTGACAGAAACATCAGCCCATAACAGGTCAAAGCCATTGTAACAGAAACTGGACATAAAATGGAACATTGGTCAAAGGCCAAAACAATATTCGAAAGCAAAATATTACTATTATTTAGAGGCATTTGTGTTAAATATGGTGAAAATGAGCTGTTTATAGAAGATGCTGGATTTCCTCCAAACAGGCTCTGGCTGCATCAGTTCAGTGTTGTGTTTTTCAGAGACATGGACATTTTTTTCACAGCAGCCATAAATAAGAAAAGGGATGCATAAAGTACTTGTAGCCACTACCCAGACTACAGGAGGGTTAAGTGGCTGGGGGTAAGGTTTCAAGGGGTGCCCAGCCAGCTGAAATCATCACAACATTAGACAAGGCAGCCATCCACACGCACTGCTCAGCAGCTCTCTGCGCACTGTCTGCCCTTCCTAGTTTTGCACTGCAGCAGCACTGAAGGTTTTGGCTGAAGATGTTGGATGCCAAGCCGTCTTGTAAGGAAGCCCAGGGATCTGTATGCTTTGAGTGATGAGGGTAGGCATATTTTAAAAAATGTCATTTCTGCCCACATGCAGCTTTCAACATTTTCCAATACAGTGCTCCAGCTCTTGGGTACAATTCTCCCTGTAGGGGAACGGGATGTTAATGTTCTGCCAGTTTAGCTCTTTGATTCAGCTCACTGCCAGCTCAGACGAGTGCCAGAGCCCGTGCAAGCGTGAGTAGAGGGCAGTGGGAGGCAACCATGCATCCCTTCACCAACAGCTGGGAAGGACTCACACAGCTGTATTGCTCATATGCATCCTCAAGCTTTCCACCAAACACTCAACCTTCTCATCACATGTGAATCTTTAGAGATTGCATTACTTTACTCCAGGTATTGCCCATGGCTAAACCAGAAAGGAACACCTGTTCCTCTTAACAGGTTTTACTGCTGCCTTCAAAATTCACACAGATTTTTCATATTCTGAGTTGATCTTTTGTTTTCTGTTACATTTGTCTGTCATTTCCCTCTCTCTCCCACACTGACTTCAAGCCTCCTATGATCTAAAAGACTTCAATAAGTTAGTTTAGCAAGTCAATACCTTGCTATTACTCTTAATTACTCCTATTCCTAAATTTCTTCCTGTTCCTCTTTGTAAGTCTAGTAGGAAAGGGAAAAATGGCTTTAACATGTGGCCTTAAATACCTCCCAGCTGAAAAAATACAGTTAGCCAGCATGAGGCTAACGGGCTGATGTACAAACTGATGATCCACACCAGTTCCCCTGAAGCCAAATAACATCCTCTGGTGTGTACACAAAGCAGCTGATTTTACCCTGAATGCTCTGGTTTCTCTTTTTCCTGCCTTTCCAAGCTCTCAGTACAGAGCTCTAACGTTAATTCAGACTCTCTTAGCCCATTAACTGCGTGATACAGCACCAGGCTCGCTGGCTTTTAGAATCCTGATCTTTATTCCTATGCAGCTTTCTTTAATGATGTCCTTTTTCTTGAATATCATTTGAAACCGGCAGTGTTACACTGCCAAGTTACACTGCTTCTGTGGGCTGAGCGTTAGTTTTCGTTGTCCTTACCTAAATAGATGTTTCTAGGAATACACTTGAAATGCTGTCTTTTGAATTAACTTTGACTCAGAAAAGCTACTTAAAAATTAGAGGCAATATCATTTGTGCAGTATGAGTAATTTGACACTGATTGAGTGTTCCTTTGGAATTGTTTTCCTCTTACATTTTGGACTCTTTCTCCCCCCCCACCCCGTTTTTAGCTTGGTTTTGGTATCTGGGGAATTGTGATGAGAAAAATTTCATTTAAGAGACACTGAAGTTTTGGAATTTTTTTACGGCATCTTAGATACTGCAAAAAGTGTCAAGTTGCAAGGGAGCTCTTGGGAATTAGCACATAACTAAAATCTATTGGAAATTAATGGAGAGAGAGAGAGAGACAACTCCAACTCTCTTCATCTTTTAGTATTGAAAGTAGAATTAGGTATTGATAATGTGCAACTAAAATAAAGCAAGAGAAGAAAATAAAATATATGTTCTTTAGAATGTAAATTAGCTTAACTGGAATCAATGTCATTTAAGTGACATTAATAGGAAAAAAAAGCCGTGTATGAATATAGGATAAAAATGACAGCTATTTTAAACTATGTCATTTAATTATGATGGACAAAACAGTTTCTGTATTTTTCTTAACTAGTGTTTAGGGAACACAGATTTGGAACTGGTGGCCTATAAAACCCTACTGGATTTGTGGGGCAGTTCTAAAATGCAGCTCAGGAAAGCAAACAGGTTTCAGCAAGCTAAATTCATAAGGATGTCAGCACACATGTAAGGGTTGAAAGAGATCGCAATGTCTTAGCGATAATATTTCCCACTTCTACCTATCAACAAGAGAAAACCTCCAGTGTCCCCTTAGCTGAACTGCTTGATTTCAAATCTGAGATATGCACTGAATCTTAAACCAACTTGAGAAGTAGAAGACTTAAGAGGAAATAATTTGAGCTCAGAGCTGAATCTCCTAGGGTTTTTCAGGGCTTTTTTTCTTTCTATGAAGATGCCCAGGCCATCAGAGTTTAAATGGTCTAGAGGGTCAATACCTGTGATGGTTATTAACCAAGTGGTTATGATGAGGACTTTGTCACTCAAACTCGCTTGGTATCAGCTGACATATGGTATCATGTTTGAAATACCACCCAGTAAATCATTGATAATGCCAATGTAATTGCTGAAAGCTAACACAGGGTATCATTCTTTTCCCATTGAAGCTGACGGCAAGAGTCCTATTGATGACAGCGGTGCGGGACTGAATCTACTGCCTAGAAAAGTCTTTTCTTCTTCCTGATTGCACAGAAAGAACCAATGATTTTCTAAAAAAACCCCTAGTCTTTAAATGAGCGTACGTTTGTAAGTGGTAATGCATTAAAAAATTAATGATTGAATTTTTTGATAGACAGTGCTGCTGTGACGATTTCAATATGTTTTATTTGTGAGTCAGATGCTAATATATTCACAAGCAGCTGAATATATGAATGTAAGAGCTTTGCATATATCTCACTTCCATCTGTTATTTCTTTTTGCCCTAAATTTAAATACTCTGTGTTCTGTGATAACATTGTTATTAGCATTTTATCAATTTTTGCTATGTATTAATTAGATAGCATCCATGGAATAGTTTTATTTGCTTTTGGAATTTAATTTTTAACTGGTCATAAAAATGCTACATAAAACTTCCATGTGAAAATACTTCCCCCCCTTTCCCAGCAACAGAAATTTCAGTGACAAGGATTTCTCATGTTCTGGGCAGATTGTCTGTTGGAGAGACACTGTCACTGACGAGATGTGAGAGATTCAGACTTGGCTCTCCCATTCCATTTGGATCAGTCTTAAATCTGGGCCTCCCACACACAGGAGGTGCTGGAATGAGTCTTGCTGGCCAAACACATGTGACAACTTTGTTTGTTTGGTGATCAATTATCCTGCTGATTTTCATCTCAGTCTGATGTATGGTTGCCTAGATTGCTTAGAAAGGACTCAGTTTCCTCCAGCACTGGGCAAAATTCAAAATCCCTAAAGAATTTAGCGATATAGCAACAAGCTCTATGATTATGATGCACTTGCAACCTCTGGCAAAACTGGATGCTGTCAGCTTTCTGCAGCTAAGCTTCAGAACTACCATTTTTAGTACAGTTTTTTGGATGTCTTCATAAAATGCTAATATTATAATGCATTTAAACTTAAATTTTCCAAATTATTTTACTGGAATTTCTTTTGTATTTGCCAGCTAGTTGTTTGAAAATGTCAAATGTTCTGGAGCATCTCAAGACTTTAATGAAATTTATGTTTGTCACTTATACACAGTCCAGAATATTTACTGACATTTTTGACAAGTATGAAAACAAATTTCCTTTGGTAAGGATTTTATGAGCTAAGAAGACAGTGCACAGATTTGGGACAGGGAGAGTGGAGGAGTGAGCACCAAAATAACACTTTTGATGACTTTCAACAATTTGTCTTGTTATGTCTATTCCATCTATTCTAAATTTTCTTTCCTCATAATTGCCTACCTGATCACCACATCTACGTTCTTACTCCAATGAATGTGGGAACTATGGTTTATCTTTTAAGAAAGGGGTGCATTACAGCAGCAAAATCCAGACATGTTCTTTACGCTGCCATTGCAGTCACAGGTTCGTACACACAGCTTTGCAAATAAAGTGCAGATATCACCTTGGGTTTTATATTTCTCTTTCTCTGAAGGCTATCCAGCTAGTGTGTGTGCACACTGGCACACAGCAGGTTTATTACCGTATTTGCTGGCTGCTTTTGAACCTCCACATAGCATCTGACTCCTCTGACCATCAGCTACAATTGTGCTTGTACTTTTTTTCTGTATGTATTGCTTTGACCTGTAGTGTCTTCAGTGTCATCTGGTACCTGTTGGGAGCATATTCTGGGATTCACAGTATTTCTTGGTTATAGATATGTTGGTTGGAACTTCTTGTGTTCACAGTCCAAGCTGTCAGACAAATAGCTCTTGGCTTTGTTTACCACTTGAAGACCTTGCAATCACATCTACAGTGATGTGTGATTGTCCTTCCACCATCAAATTTTAGATGGTGATAATTCTCTTTAGTGTAATGCTGAAAGGATGGTATGTAAGTGGAATCATTTCAGCTGGAAGTGGAGCCTCTTAGACATCTTACATCTGCCTTGGATTTTAGCATTTCCATTCTTCTAGACTTTGGAGACTCATATTCATGAGAAAATCTCAGCTTTGATCGAGATTCTAGGACATTTTGAATGGCTGATATAATCCAGGAGAAATGGACACCTGGCTTATATTTCCAGCCGGATAGAAATTGGAAATTGCTTATTTGTGGTCATTCACTAAGTGAAAGAGTCCAGGGTCCCAGTCTCTGACACTTTGAGATACTGTCCCCAAGCTTCTGACTCTTAAGGGTAACTGACAGTCAAAGAAACATCAGTACCCACTAATACTCAGACCAAAGCATTGTTCTGGGGAGAAGAGAAAGAAAGTGTGTGTAATATTTTCTCAGTACTAAATGCTAGCTCAACTAGGAAACTTTGAGTGTATTAGGAAAGCTTCCATGTCGTCTGCTCAGACGTTGTCTGGATTACAGGAGGGTTCTTTCGTTCAGGTGGTGACTGGCTTCCCTTGCCAGCTGTGGTTAAAATGGGCAGCTGTGCCATGCTTGTTGCAGTTCCTCAGGGTCTGATGAGGGAGATGAAGTCTCCATATCACAGTAGGCTCATCATCTGTGTTTGAGGAACACCTTCATACTCACTGTGACTGTTTACACACGTTCCACTATCTCTCTGCTTGAACTGTATACATCTTCAGCATGGTCTTCTTGCCCTGAAACCATTTGCTCCCAAATAAGTCAGATCAACAGACTTCTGCCAGTTTTCAACACCTTACAGGAACCCGTGTGTACTCTTCTCAACAAACTTTGATGGAACCAGTGCTGTGCATTTATTATTTAACAAGGTTCTGCAGATCAGCTGCATGCTTTGCAAGAAAGCTTGGGTCACCGCAGAGCATTGCTGTAAAAGGCAAGAGAGCAACAGCTTCTCTTGTGTTTTTCCCTTATAGGTGTGTATACAGACACGCACGTACATACGTGGTTGATCATTCTGACTTCTGCTGAAGAGGGATGGCTTTTCTTCTGTTTTGCAGCAAAAACGGGACAGCACTCCATTTTCAGACAAACGCTCCTTTCACTATGAAACTAGGAATAAATGCTGAATCCTTGCCCTAAATGTGGCTGTGGACACTTTTGTTGCCTTAGTGCTGAATTGCCCTGGATGATCTTTCAAGGTCCCTTCCAATCCCTAATGATTCTATGAATTCCTTCCTGCTAAGAAATTGTAATAAAATTTCTTGGCTTTTGGGGTTTGTTGGTTTGGGATTTTTTTAAAGAATCTTTAATTACATTTTTAAAGGAAATATAGTCTTATGCCCGAGACTTATTTTCTTCTTGAAGTTTTGGGTTTGTGTTCTGGCTTTGTTGTTTTCCTTGCTTAAAAATACCTTTTCATATATTTGTTCTTAGGGTTATTAAGTCATGAATACTCATAGGTAAGTCCAAATTTTGCAGACTAATTGCATTCATTTATGACTGTTTAACAGTTCAAGTGTCTGGAAAGATATTACTAAATAAAAGTGGTAAAATTTTCCTTTAATCTACATCTCACAGTGGTAATGGGAACAGAACAAAACAAAAGCAAAGGGGGAGACTTTTTCTTATCCTGTGTGTCGTAGCCAGTAAAGGTGGCTACTAAATGTCACTATTTAACTGTATCTTCAGAGATGGAATTGTCATATGTGCCAAGAAATCGCTGGTCTTGCAGTGAAGAGTGATTCTTTCTGTGCCTGTGCTGCTAGCTTCTTTTGTGTTGTTTCTTTATGCATCTGGGTTTCCTTGTTTGCTGTGTTTATTTAGAGCAGCACAAGGTTCACAGCAACATTTACTGCATTCAGTTACCCACACTTCACAAAAATGTAGATAAATAATTCACCTAATGCTTTGTATTACATTTTCATGTTTTCTTTCTTTTTTGGAACATGGAGGTAGTCATCTTTGCTTGTGCTTTTAAAGGTCCTAGTGCAATTCTGGTTCATGACAAGGCATGAATTATATGCGTGCAAATATAGTTAGTTATTATTCTTTATTTATTATTATTAACGTTCGTTTCTGTGGTTTCTGAACATATCCAAATTCACAGAACACAAGTCTGAATCACTGTAATGGCTGAAAGATGTTTCTATTAGCACACTGATTGTGTGTCTGTGCTGACACACGTGTCTGTATAAAGCACAAGGCTTCGATGCACGAATGATGTCTCAGGATACAGGGCTGCAGAATAGTTTTTAAGAAATACTTCTGTATTGAAACTTGTGTTTGCCTTGATTTTATAAGGAAAGGAAAATACTGTAAGAGGAGAGTTGCAAATGACTGAAAACCAGCCAGATGGAGTGGGAAGAAAAGAGTTGAAGGCTGTAGGACACAGCCTTTTGTTCTGAGCAAAAATTACTATGGAAGGTAAAACAAAACATAGGCAAAAATCAGGCCCAGAAAGTCAAAGGTAAGAGATGGAATAAAGATGTAAGAGAGGAAATGGCAGGATATAGTCACTGAGGTAAATTCCACAGGGGACATTTTCCAGTTCCTGTGTCTTTAGTCTGTGGAAAGACTTGAAGGAACAGAAGGTAGGATAACATTTAAAAAAAAAATAAAATTGTAGTAGACTGTCACTAAGTAAGTGGGTAACACTTCCATACTTTTTCTGACCTTTTAAAAACGAAAAGCAATTATAAGATTTTTTCTATTACTTTTAATTAAATGTAGGCATTTTTTGCCTAAAGATTCAGATCAGGTGGAGGGTAGGAGGGGTAAGCTGGGGATGAAAGGGAAGGTGACCTGAGAAGCTATGAGGTACGTGCTGCAGTCCTTGCACTGCAAACATTAGCTGCAAAGCAAGGTCAGGTCACCTTGGAAAAGGATTATAGTGTAAGCTGGCTGTGACAGAAGCCGGGAGGCTCTCTGATGAAAGGCCGGTAACAACTTCCCGTGGTTTCACGTGCACTGGGCAGGGCACATGAGAGCGACCCGCACACATCTAGTCATCAAGAGCCCACTCTTCACCGCCCGCAAATCCGCGATGTCTCCCGACTCTGGTCTTTGCTGCCCTCTACTGGTCCCTCGCACAGCTGCAGAGGCTGCCTTTGCGTTTGCATCTGGATGTTTACACTGGGACTCTGCTTCCTACAGCTTGGCATAGGAAGCGTTTAGAGATCTGCGGTTTGATTTAGGATAATCATAGAATCATAGAATCATAGAATCATTACGGATTGGAAGGGACCTCGAAAGATCATCCAGTCCAATCCGCCTGCAACAGCAGGATCACCTAAACCAAGTCACACAGGAACACATTCAGGGGGGTCTTGAATATCTCCAGTGAGGGAGACTCCACAACCCCCCTGGGCAGCCTGTTCCAGTGCTCCGTCACTCTCACTGTGAAGAAGTTCCATCTCGGGTTGATGTGGAACCTCCTATGTTCCAGCTTACAACCATTGCCCCTTGTCCTATCACTACATGACACCGAGAACAGCCCAGCTCCATCCCCCTGACACCCACCCCTCAAATATTTGTAGACATTAATGAGGTCATCCCTCAGTCTCCTCTTCTCCAAGCTAAAGTATGAAACTGTCATGCTGCTCAACAGCTTCTTAGGGTAGTTGTTGGACTGTTAGCAAGCCTCTTCCATCATAACTTCCATCATAACCAAAGATAATGAATAAGTGAAGATGGTTTCTGCTAAAGGGATGAATTCTCAGAAATACTGTATTAGTAGCTTTATTGTTCACAAGATAAAAGGTAGGCCATGTATTTTATTTATTCTGATGCTTCGCTGCTTTGAAAAAGATGGAAAACAGCAAGGCATCCATTGAATCGAACTGTTACCACAGCATTATGTCCAACCTAACTGACTTCCTGTCAGTGACATTCCAGAAAAGGATCTTTCCATAAGAACACTTTTCTGTATCTTGTAGTTAACCTAGTTATGTTGCTAAGTTCTCTCTTTCTTTGTTGTTCAAATATTTAGGGGTTGCTATTGCATTCCACTGCCTTAGCCACGCTTACACATTCTCAACTCTGTTAGTTTTAAAAAATCATTCCTTGCATATTTTTAACTGCTTTTTGTACTTCTTGTAGTGTACACTGCATGCATCAGTGATGAGGTACCCAGATCTGAACCCAGCACTTTGCAGTGACAAAAACAGTGCAATTACTTTCCCTTCCCGTTGAAGGCTGCCTCTTTCTCTGAAACCAAACTTTATGAACTCTCTTATACTATATATTGACTACAATTTCTTATAATCTTTGAATTTGAAAAAATAAATAGTCCCCCTCCCAGTCATTATAGAGCTGGATGCCTCTAAGTGCGGAGTGCCTTCTCACAACCAAATCCTTGCCATCTAGTATTGCTTTTAATGTGTCAGTTACCCAGTTTCCATTAAAATGGGCTGTTTTCTTGTCTAGAATAAAAGAAACAAATTCTTCATTGTGTACCACAAGAGGTATAGCTTCAAATACTGTAGTAAGATCCTAAAGTGTAATTTCTTCTGCATTGTGGAATGCTAGAAAACAAGTCACCCAGATAATGTTGCAAAATGCACGTTCGTTACAAACCTGTGCATCTTGTTGCTCCTGTCGTCTATGGAGATGTAGTTCAGCTAAAACTAATTGACATAAATTAACTCGGGAACAGTAGGAGTGCACAAGGTCCTGCTGCTGCCTTTTTCATTTTGTTTTTAGTTTTTTCCTTTCTCTTTTTTTCCAAATGTACTGAAAAAGCAACACACTACAGCATTTACTCATGCTTCCTCAAAAATCTTTGGTGGCATTCTCTCACATCTTTCCCTGGTGAAGAGCAGAGATATCTAACCTCTGACACTTTATCTAAGCTAGGTATTGTTCCACAGAGCTTGTCTGGAGATGGAATTAATTTTGCATCATGTGGGACTGCATTCATGAGATGAAGTCAAGTATTTTCATAAGCTCTTTTGTAGAGCCTGGGTATCACAAGGGCTGTAAATGAGAAGTGCTTTATATTACAGTTCCCTTGGGCTTGCAAGGTGTTTCAGCGTCTCCTCTGCATTACTGCACACTCTTCACTCCCACTTGTTTCAGCTCTCACTGCTCTTTCTTTGAATTCTGTAACATAGCATATGTTCACAAGATGTAATTCTCAAGAGTATTCTGTGTCTTCTTCACTGGATGGCAGATTTCTTCCCGTGGTTTTTGTTGCTGGTTTTTATCATTTTTCAGAAGGAGGGTGCCAGCTCATGTGCTGAAAATCTCAGCCAAAATCCTTTAGTGGTGTTTATTTTTCACATGTATTTAGTTAACAGAGAAGGAGCTTTTAAGTGCAGATAAAACTGCCTATTCTTTCCAAGCCCAATGCTTTTTGTTGTATGTATTCATTTATCAATGCTGTGAAAGTTTCATGTGCTCCAGCCATTGATTTCAGGAGCCAATGCTATTTTTCCTGTTTATTATAATTTATTGTCTCATTGTTGCTGGTAGTTTGCACTTAGTTGAGTTTCCCACACAATATACAGGAAACACCTCTATAGCATCAGGCTTCCTCAGATTGATTCCCACAGGGGCTGGGAGGGACAAGCTGCTCCCAAGCACTTTGTGATGTGGTTGCAGAGAATTACGTTTAAACCACCATTAGGAGACTTCCTTCCTTGCACCTATGGTAGCACATGTGGCAGTCCAATCACGTCTTCTCGTACTGAAATCTCTCCCACACAGCCTTTGGGAAAATTTTTACCTGCTTGTGAGCTTTCACAGTTGTATAACTTTCTTTTCACGTCCTTAACGCACGTATTAGTGGTCTCCAGTGAGAATGTGTGTCTCCAAGGGTGTCTATTTGTATTAGAGCAAAGCTAATGGCATTATTTAGTTACAGTATTTCAATTTACCTTTCCTCACTGTTGATTAACTGATGGCTTGCAAATGTTGACTGATGTATTAAGTTGTCTCGAAGAAGGTATACTGTGGGTAGTAAAGTGGTCCAATATACGTATGTTCCTCTGAAAACGCTCCTTAAATAACACTTGCAAGAGTCTCCTGGGGAAGCCGGAAAATTAAATTGGCATCGTCTGCGTCTCCCTCATGAGCAGTACTTCCCTACTAGCAAACAATGAGCTCGAGGGTTTAGAACACAGACAACTTCACTGGTAGTGGGAAAACAGCAGTGAAGGGAAAGATATATGTGGAATTAATTTCACAAAGCCAGTGATTCATAAATCAATTCTATTAAATTATGTCATCACCCTATCCCACTGCCTTTCCTCTTCTCTCTGTTCTCCTTTGACTCCCACTCCACTGCCTCTTCTCTCCCACCCAGATGTGTTGCACAATAGTGGTGAGCCTAACCTACTCCTTTTGTCTTTGTGGTTAGTCACTGCTCTGCCTCAGAACACTGCTCATTGTTCGGTTGGTTTTTGGGGTTGTTTTTTTTTTTAAGTCAGGGTTGACTGAATCAGATTTTGGCTGTTTCCACTTCTTGACCTTACATGGTCATGCTGTGTGCGAGGGCTTTGCCATTTTCCAAGTGTTCTGATTCTAGCTTAGATGCTGGGAAAGTTGTTATTGGTAGCCCTGGGTTGAGAATCCCTCAGCTCTGCCTAATGTGCTGCAGATGTCCTGGTGCTGTCTTTGGTTTTCTCAGACTTTGATAAGGAGCTCTGCAAGTTTTGCCAGGTAAGAAATTGTATTTAAACACAGGAAAACACATTTTTGACATGACAGTTGTCAAGCACTGGAAACAAGTTGCCCAGAGATTGTGGATTCTCCATTCAAGGAGATATTGAAAATCTGACTGGATAATTGTCCTAAGTGACTCGAGAAGATGGGCTGGACTACATGATCTCAGAAGGTCATGGCATGACCTATACCATGCTGTGATTCTCTTTTAGGTTTCAGACAAGACACCTGTAATGACAGTTCCAGAGGAACAAATGCTATTACATGTGAACTAGATAAGTACTAAAAATTCAGCAGCAAGCTTCTTTTGAAGTGATTTTCAGAAGAATATATCTGGCAATGTTTTGAGACTTTACATTTTCACATGGGTAGCATAAACATCGGCAAAGTTCATGGTCCAATGTTATAAATAAAGTGTTTAAACTACTGTTCCTGCCACCCTCATGCCAGCTGCATACAAATTCTTTCTAAATGAGAATTTATTTGCTAATAATTCCCCACTACAAAAGCACCACATTTTTCCATATTTGCCTTTCTGCTCCTACAGAAGTCCAGCTACTCTTTTGTCTAATGTGGGTCTCTCGTGACAAGAACACGATGATATCTAGGTCTTCCTCAACAAAATGCCAGCTGTCTAGTTAGGTCTTGGTCAGCCTGAAGAAGATCTTTTTTTCTAACCTGTGACTTCAATGCACAGCAAGGATGTCCTCTGTGACTTCAGCCTACCAGTGTTAATTTTAACTGAGAGAGGGAAATTGAATTTGATGATTTCTATACTGCAAAATAATAAATAAAAGTATATTAATGTGATATGAATAAATTAAATTAATAAATTATATAGCAAATTTTATTTGGTGTTTTTGTATTTGCCTGTTTATTGGCACATATTTGTATGCACGCTTTAAAACAAAACCAACCCAGCTAATTCTCTGATTGTTGCATTTCTGTTCTCTGAGGAAATGTAGTGAAAACACGTGTCATGGAAAGATTATAATCTCAAGAAATAGAGAGCAGGATGAGGTTTTTCCCTCCTGGGGCCTTCTGTAGATTTACAAATATATTGGCCAAGGTGCCTGGTGCTCCATCACTGCTTTTTGTCTTGGCATCCAGTTTGCTCTTTCCATCCCCTGGCAATTACCTTCTGCTCAGAGGTGCTGCTAAGCATCACTAAGAAACCTGCTTGCTTTTCTGACTCTTCCTGTTTGCTCTTCTGCTGATCTTTGTTTCTTTTTTTTTTTCTTACCCCTCTTCCAGCTTGAAATATAACTTGTCCCAGTGAGCTTAGAAAGATGAAAACATGCAAAGTTACTGTTTTCCTGGCTTTTCTTCCTTCCTTTTTCCTCTTGGTTCAAAATTTGCGTATTTGGATCATTCCCTTTTTTTCAGACAGAACCTTGCCTAGTTTCCTTGCTTCATTTTACATTATGGGGTCTTCAGGAAGGTTATTAGCTATTACTAATCATAAAGACAATGACTGGAAAGGCATCCATATAAAACCTCTGTGTCCTGAAAACATGCAAAGTGTTGAAAATCTGGACTCCAAAACACTCCTTTTCACATGTATTTTTTTCTATTTGTTCGGGTAAGTTTACAGAATGCTTTTCTGCACTTTACAGGGCTGAGGTGACTGGGTGAAATTGCTCAGATGCCTGAGGCAACAGACTGAGTTGTCTGGAATGATAATGATTACTCAAATGATAATTACCCAAATGACCCAGATTTCTTTCTTGCTGTATCTTGACAAATTGCTAGGCAGGGACGCCTTTGTTGCCTGTGATTCTGTAGGCAGACACGTTTGGATACCCACGTATGTGAACTGCATAGATCAACAACGCCTACAAGGCACACCAGGAGTTAGGTGTCTAAACTACAGTGTCTTAGTACAGCTTTGCAAGATTGTTAGTTACTGTCATTGCATCATTTTTGTCTTTCTATTGTACGTCATCATCTTACACATTTGTGTCGTGCAGTTTGAGAGTGTGCAGTCTGCAGGCAGACAGCTGCTGCCTATTTACCTGAAATCATTTCACCTCTGTCCTGGCCCGTGTATGAAATCGAATCACACTGAAAGTCTGCTTAGCTTCCATTTATAGGTCCAGGCTTACAATCTAGGTGGGTTATAATATCATTTATACTGAAAACCTCCCCTTTCCTCTTTGATCTCCTTGGCTATGTTATAGGAAGCTGTGTCTCTAGACTGGAGTCATGCATATTATGGTGACTTCTGGTAAACATTCTAGACTTAAAAAATAATCATACTACAGCAAAGGAAATAATGAATTGTAAAACTCCTGTGTATTTCTGGGCATTAGTACACTTGGCTTTTCTTTACATTCTGTGTTTTGCACACTGTTCTCAAATGGTCCTATTAATTCATTTAGATAACTTCTCTCCTATACTTTATCTTTGCCAACCTTACCACGGATTAATTTTCTTCTCTTGCTTCTACAGCTTCAGGATTCAGATGTGCAAGTGCAGAAAATAAATAAAACTGACATACAGCAGTTGCTACAGAAACAGCAGTGCAGCAAGGCACGTCTAGAAAGATGAAAGTATGAAGCAAAAGAATGAGCACATTTGTGGAATATGAAGGAGGTGCTACGAATCTTCTGGCTTTACAGTAGTTACCCTAGAAGTCTCTCTTCCACATGGTTGTGGGTCAAACAAAGAAAATCTCTGCTGGTCCACTCACCTGTTATTCACTTCTCTGCAGTATCTTTTTCTATCCAGACCAAAATAATACAAGAGAAAGGCCACCCACCTCTGTCTCTCTGCAACAAACCTGATGCCAACAGAAGTCATTGTTAAACACTTAAAGAGATGAGTTGAAACACAAACAGTCAAGGCCCAGCATTTCTTTTAGTATCTGGCAGGATAACAGCTCAGGCTGATTCTTTCGAAAATCCAAAGCTTTCAGGAGAAGTGCATCAGTGACCTCCCATCTTTCTACGCTTGTAGAGTACTAGTTGCAGAATGCATTCCAGCACTTGTGGAATTTTGATGAAGCACCAGTTTGCACAAGGTATTGTCAGCACATTTTTATCCCAACTGTTGCGCTCGAAATGAAGTGCCATGGACATAAGGAACACGTGCTTCATTGATTACTCAGGTTTGCAGCTCGCACTGGTTTTGATTTTGATTCTTCACCTTTATGGCTCTAATAGGTTAGGGTTATTTATCCCCACCAGTTAAATAATGTAAGGAAATGAGAAGTTCTGAATAGGCTACACACCTGAAAAAATTTGGTGCCATAATACCATGTTTGTTTTAGTTGCATAGGTTTTTATTTGAAAATGGTTTACATGCAGTTGCTTAGGAGAAGGAAAATACTCACTGAGTGCTCTGGGGAGACTCCCTTGATTTGGACTCTTACGTTGCTTATCATTTTGTACGCCAGCTGTCTCTAACAATTATACATTACTGGATTTAACTGCTAAAAAGATTAGATAATAAATGAATACATGAAAACATACACACAAGGCAGAACATGGTTAATAGGATGCAAGAAAAAATTAGGACAACAGGAAATGATCTTAAGTTGCACTAGATGTGTTTTAGATTGGACATTAGGAAAAATTTCTTCAAAGAAAGGGTTATCAAGCTGGCTGCCCAGGGAACTGGTGGAGCCATCATACCTGAAGGTATTTAAAAGACATGTGAATGTGAAGCTTAGTGACATGGTTTAGTAGTGGACTTGGTTGTGCTAGGTTAGTGGTTGGACTTGATGACCTTAAAAGTCTTTTCCAACCCAAATGATTCTGTGATTCTCTGATGCTGTGATATGTATATTGAAGAAGGAAAGAGAGATTCAGTGTCTGTGATACTGTGCTTCTGCAGACCTGTGAACACCTGCGAGTGGCCTAATGGCAGCAGAATTTGACATTGGTGGTCACTTTGGATTGAACCGTAAAATCTCGTCACTGCATAGAGTGTATCACAACAAACCGGAGGCTCGAAGCTATGAAAATCAAGTTAAAATGAGATGAGGTGACTGGGACTAAACGTTCGGAATAGTTCCATATGCACCGCTGAATTTATTTGGAAAATATGCTGTGCCTATAAGACAGCATAATTCCCCTCTCTCTACATCAATAAATCCTGGTTTAACCTTGGATTCTTGGGAAGGATTAAAATGAAAGACCTACTTATCCTTAACTGAGAACTGCTGAAAAGAAAAGATCTCCCAGAAGGACCAAAAGAGAAGCTGCTGTAGTGGCTGAATCTTACTGCAAGGTGTGCCGTGCACAAAATAAATTGGCTTCCAATTCGTTGTCAGGTAATCTGTAATTCTGGGCACCCACATAGGATCTCTGTTCATTTTCTGTACATAAATGTATGTTATGTAACGAGTTAGTACATCTGCTATTGCAGACAGAACTTTTCCTTTTCAGCATTTCAGTGAGGGTTTTTTTTCCACCGTTTCTGTTTTTAACCAGAAGGTTGCAAACTTTGTCCTATATGCAAAATGTTTGCCGTTTTCAATACAGACAAATTGTGCTGAGATTTCTGAAGAGCAGGAAGTCTCCAAGGAACATGTAAAATCAGTAAAGACCTCGAGGAAACTAACTTGCAAATAGCAAGCAAAAATATAATTTTATACTGACACATCTGCCTTAAGGCAGATGCCCTGCAGATGCTGGCATCTGATTCAGAGAAACAGAAGTCTTTTAAGGTTTATCTTAAGAATCATAGAATGTTTTAGGTTGGAAGGAACCTCAGAGATCATCTAGTTCCAACACCCCTGCCTAGGGCAGGGACATCTCTCACTAGACCAGACTGCGCAGAGCCCAATCCAACCTGGCCTCAAAAACATCCAGGGAGAGGGCATCCATAACTCCAGGGCCAACCTGTTCCAGTATCTTATTACCCTCATAGTGAGGAATTTCTTCCTAAAATCCAATCTAAATCTCCCTTCCTTTAGCTTGAAACCTTTCCCCTTTGTCCCGTCACTAGAGTCCCTTGTAAAAAGTCCTCTCCAGTTTTCCTGTAGGTCTGTTTCATTTACTGGAAGGCTGCTATAAGTTCCCCCCGGAGCCTTCTCTTCTTCAGGCTGAACAGCCCCAATTCCCTTTGCCCATTTTCATAGGAAAGGTGCTTCACCCCTCTGACCATCCCTGTAGCCCTCCTGTGGTCTCACTCCAACATAACCTTTTTGTACTGGGGACTTCAGAACTGGACACAGAATTCCAGGTGAGGTCCACAGGAGCAGAGGGGGATAAACACCTCTCTTGACCTGGTGGTGACTCCTCTTTTGATACAGCCTGGGATACAGTTGCCCTTCTGGGCTGCATTCACACATTGTCAGCTCATGTGAGATTCTAATCTACGACACCCCCATGTCCTTCTCTTTGTGACTGCTCTCAAAGTGGGGGTAATGTTTCCCCTTTTTCAGTTGGTGAACTCTTCACCAGACTGCCACAATTTGTCAAATATGATGTATGATGCAAGAAGCAGTTGTTAGGTGTAGTAGTTAAACAGGAAAACTGAAACCCTTCTTCCAGCCCTGAATGTGCAGTATATGTCAAATTAAGAAACAAAAATGTACGTATTTCTGTGAATAACATTTGTAATTCCTTAAATTCAGGTAGCAGAGAGGGTAGCATTAGGGTGCTCATTAGGCACAAAATCTTACACCTTGTTTAGGCAACACATCATCAACTTGCCATGTACTAGTAATTCTCTAGACACAGATCAGGTAGGCACAGAGGATGATTAGAAGGAAGACCTGGTTTGTGAAAGTGCAGTTATGTGTTTGGAGAATGGGAATAATAAGGACCTTGTGTTTAAAGACTAGACTTTGGTTCTTCAACCTTAGCACATTTGGAGTCATGAGCACGTGGTCTGTGAATCCCCCTAACATGTAAGACTGATACATGACTCCATCTCTAAACATAGTTTCCCTGCTTTTTTCAAGGCAGTGAAGGCATGGTTTTCCCACCATAAATAGCTGATATGTGCTGGAAAATGAATGTGGCAAATGAAACATCCCAGATACCTGTTGAAAATTCCTCTCCACAAGCATACAATGTGCTTGTATGAGAAAATTCGTATTTGTGCCAACAGAATCATTCAAAACACCCACATTTATGAAGGTCACCAAGTGCAGAATTAGCACAGACACTGGTTTCAGAATGTTTGTTGCCTGGTCCTAGCTGCACCTGACTGGAACCGAAACATAATCATCCTGGAGTGAGTCATGTTTGGTGACTGTATCCCTGGCAAATCAACCAAATCAAATGAAAAGAAACCATTATTAGTCCATTAAACTTAAAAAAAGCAATTTAAAGGCGTGGATCAGTAGCACAAAAAGAGCCAAATTCTGGATTCCTGGGATGAACTTGCATGCAGAATGATAATGCCTAAGTCTTAGGTTTTCTGCCAACTAACAGAACATCTTAACACAAGAAGGAGCTCAATTGTAGCAAGAAACAATAAATACTAGAAAATGATTACTAACAAGTACTAACAAGAAGGTACTTCTCTGAAAAGAACAGTGTAGTTCAAAACTAAATTTAGGCAACATGTAGGAGAAATTAATTCTTATTAATGTTGTCTTTTAATTCAAGTGCTTAAATAGTGTCTTCCTAGTGGTCACAAACGTCTTTGTATGTCATGTACTCCACCCTGTCTGAGACAAACTGTCAAAGTTTTATGTTTTGAACAAAATGTCACAGTGCTTTGGAACGGACAGACAGAGCAGAGCTCTCCCCGTTGTTTTATGTACAGGACAGGGTGAAGACAGACATAAGCAAGTCTCTCTTAATTTTGGTACAGAGGTCTGTATATAACTTGGTAATTTTGTTTCTTTAATCTCATGGATAGATTATCTGCATTATCTTCCAGATAAGACCACGTTAATGGTTTTTCTAAGGTGGGGTTCTCCTTTTGTTGCTTTTTTAAAAAAAAATTATTTGTTGCCTGGTTCGAGTGAAAAGTATCATCAGAAATCAATTAAGGCTACGTGACATTTATACTTTTAGCAGAGTAAAACTAAAGCTCCAGGAACTAAAAATCTCAAAACTTCTGTAAGTTTCATGACACACTCAGCATGGTCAAAAGAAAAGATGAAAGGAAATATATAAAAAACAAGACTGGTAACTGCCTTCGTGGTTCTTTGGTAGAGGTAAGGCACTCCTGTTCAAGCCATCTGTCTGCCTGTCTTCGTTTCCACGTAATCTGCATGTTCTGCAGGTTTGCATGCATTGGTATTAAATTTTTGTATTTATCTTCATAAACAGTACTTACTTGACCTTACTTAATCAAATTAGTTTCATATTTTCAGACACTAGACCATCTAAGTAATTCTGCATGGTCTCATTTCTGATCCATTTATTTCTAATTCCCAGATAATTCCTTTGTCATGAGCTGTTCATGATCTTCATGTCTACTTCTGAGGCCATCTTCGAGACCTCGGCTATTTATTCACGTGGGGCACTTGGTTTCAGATTTAGATTTAGTATCACTGTTACAAGTTTCTCTGTCAAGTTTCACAGATGCCATCACCTGCAAAGAAGAAAAGAAATTGTGAAGGGCATTTATGTTGAAAAGAGGTTTCGCTCTGGCCCAATCTGCACGTGCAGCCAAAGAAGCATTTATATTCATATAAGTGTGTGTGTGTGTGTGTGTGTGTGTGTGTGTGTGTGTGTTAGAGACAAGGTTGACAGAGAATATACAAATCACAGCTAAAGAGCATAGAATTATCTCCCCCATTACCTTCCCAATAATAGTTGTAATAAACCATTTTTTTTTTTTAAATATTCCAACAAAGAGTCAGTCACTCTCTAATATCACAGTATCACAGTATCACAGTATTACCAAGGTTGGAAGAGACCTAATATCCCACAAATGAGCTCAGTTCTGCTAGGGGACGCATGCTGCTCGAAATCATCCTGAGAGGGTTTGAAGTCCTTACAGCAGATGAAATAATAAGCATTAATGTCATATTTCAGGAATCTTATTCTCCACTTAAATCATAACATTTAGTTAGTGATATAATTTAATCATTAAATAATTACGTAAAGCAAAACATATTAGGGGATTTCTGAAAGTCCTGGTTTCCACAGTGGTACTATCTAGCAGAAATTATCTTCTTCCTAGTGATCAATTGCCTGTACCATTTTGTTTAACTCTGTATCCAACCTGGTGCTCTTACAGTTTTACTCTCTTTTATAAAGTCCTGGTCCTGAAAGGTGTTCAGTACTTGAGGTGTAGTCGCCTCTATTTCTATTTGAAGTCAATGGAAAAGATAGTGCTCAGCCTTTTATGCTACTGATTCTGCCCGTGAGAGAGCAGTCAAAAGTCTGCAGTACTGGCCTTTCTGTTGATTGGATGTCAACCTTGTGAAATTGAAATTCAGGCTGTCTTGACCTCTGGTTACAGTTGTTGACTTCATTTAACATTCTGTCTTTAAAAGACTGTAATATTTCAACGCTGTCTCCTTAGAGCTTCCTGCCAGCCTACCCAAAGTGAACTGGGAAATGTGACTATACTTTGCTTCAAGCTATCTCAAACACCTTTCCTTTGATGATTGTTTCTTGGAAAAAGCTAATATTTGTTCAGTCCGCTGCATTAGAAGTATTAGAATTCATTTCTACTTCTGACACAGACTGAAAGTGAGGAAATCCAGGATGTTGTGTTCTATGATTGTTTCTGAAACCACACCTCATTTCTCTGAGATTTGCCACGCTAGGAAGAGCTAGCCATGAGGCAGAAGGTTATTTTTTTTTATTCCATGTTTGAAAAGAAAGGAATATAACCAGAATTTGGAGCAGTTTCAGACATGCAGGAAATGCAGAGAATAAAGTAACATCCCCTATTCCCACCTCTAGGAGGATGTGTCCCTGAGGACAGGATGTTCTGCACTAACGACTTTTCTGGGAGTAAGATGCATAGGTTCTTCTAATCACAAATAGGAAACTCTGGAGGGCATAAAGGGAATGACTCAGGTGCCAAGTGTGGTGCCAATTTGGATACTCGAAGCAATGTTCTCTGGCACAGGTCTTTTAGAGGTGCTGTATAATATCTGTCAGTCCTGCGCAAGATCTGTTGGACCCATATGAGGAGCTAAGTTGTTGTGGTATGTGTGCAAGTGGTGTAGTGTTTAGTGTATGTTACTTAAAGATGTCTACAATTTCTGAGGTTACATAAATGTGGTGGAATGTGATATAAAAATGGGATGAATGAGGATAGTGGAGCAGAAAAGGAGAAGTTTCCTAGATAACTTCTAGGTAGTAGTTGTAGTACTCAGCACTGCAGAGATACTGGTCAGAAAGAGAACATGGTCATTTATTTTCACTTGCTGATGTGAACTATTCTGTTTTCAAACTTAAATACTTGATAACAAATTGGGAAAATTTTAAATAAAGGAACAGAAAAGCTGCAAGGAAACAGGCAATAAGATAACTTTAAACACTGTTAAAGTAAAAGTAAAAAGATAAATCCTAGTGAAGGTTTATAGCTACACAGCAGATCAATGGACAAAAGAAGTGGTCATTAAAGATTATTATGTGCTTTAGGAGTACAAGTTCTCTAGTAACGGGAATGACAGTCTGCATTTGATAGTAAGACATGTTCTGCGACTGTGTGAAGGAAGATTTTATGACCTTGTACCAGGACAGTAGAAACCACAAATGGAAGAGGTGACTGTGAAGGAAAATTCATAGGGAAGCGGTTTCTCTAAGGGAAGTAGTGACCATTCAAGTCACCATGTTAAACAGATAAGATAGAACCCTGAAAATTAAATAAGAATCACTTCAAAAATTCTGCTCTGTAACTGTTACAAACTAATTGCAAACCCCTGATGCCAAACTATGAAGATTTGTTTTTTGGTTGTTTGTTTTTGGCAGGAGAGTATGGTTGTTTGGCTGACTTCAAAGACAGCTGTACTGGCAACAACTGAATTGTTTCTGGGTCAGTCACACGGATATATGGAGGTTGTTTCAGCATAAGTGTGCTCTCAGTTCCCCACTTCCCTGATACGGAATTTGCCTGGTGTCTATTCTTTGATTCTGATGGATATGAATGAAAAAAATACTTAATGACAACAAAATGTAAATACTTCATGAAACCTCTGCAAGTATTTATTTTGTAGCTGAAATGAAGTGTATGTAAACATATTCTGTAAAATTAATTTTCATTTTCCCAAGGAAACATTTGTTCTGTCAATTACATTCAGCTATAGATAATGCTTAGTGAAGAAAATGCACTAAAACTTTGTTTAACGTCACGAGATTTATTACTGTGCTGTATCAGTGCACAAATACACACCTGAAATTGTTCTGCCCAAGAACACCACATAATCTTGAAATATGGACAGCGTTTCAGAGACATTGAGGATGGTAAGGGAGGATTTAATGGTCAGTGTGCTGCCCTCTGAAATGAATTGTGTCTGCTATAAGGTTATCCTAGAATTATACAGAAGTTTGATTGTCAGAAGTGTACAGGAAACAGAAAAAACCCTGGGGAAATCATTTGAAAAGGCCTGGTAATCCCTGGATGTAATCTGTGCCTGGACAGGTAAGGATCCAGGAAAAGTTACATACTGAAAATTCTAGGGAGCTTAAGGGACACCCAGTCCTCAGTTCATCCTTTGTAGATGATGACCCATGTCCCTGTCTCCATCCACTGCATAAGAAACCTCATTTGTGATTGGAGGCCATGCTGAGATCAACTGTGACTCCAGAAGGTAGAGTAAGTGTGCAGCTATTTTTTGGAGTGTGATTTCTAGTAAAATGCAGACTTGTTTCCCAAGTGAATGAGACTGGTGCAGTCACAGTATGTGTTTGTCTTGCCAACATGTTCTCCACAGGAAGTTTCACACCTAATAGATGGTTTTCACTCTATTGAATTAGAGGAATTTTTTCCTTTAAATTAGTCTTTGAACTTATTAAAAAAGGAGTTCCAAATTGTAACAAGAAAAATGGAGAATTTTATCACTGCTGTAGTGCCAAGAACAGTAATAACTAACACTTTGTCAGGAGCTGGTATTTCTACTGTTTCTGATATGATGACATCTAAATTTGAGATTATGGAGAGTCAGCCTTACAGATGCTTTTTTCCCCCAACTGAATGGAAAGGTTTTTGTGCTCTCAAATGGGAGAATAGTATCACAGCATAAGCCAAAGCTCTCTTTATTCTATTTTAATCCTGCCACAAAGATCCATTTTTGACTTGTTTTGTAGTACAACATTGTAGTGGATTATGCTTTCTAAATTGACATTCCATGTGTTAATCATCACTATTTATATTCATTTGTATAATGGCTATAAAAACCCTATTCTAGTAATTATTTCACTCCCTGTCTTCTGAACCCAGACTTTTTCTCTTTATCAGGAATGATTATAGGGTAGGGAACAATTTGTTTAAAAAGCTGAAAGCTGAATACAGTTTGGATAAAGATACTTCACTGCAAACATTGGTGACAAACACCAGTGTGCAGATCCATGGAAATTGTCACCATGGAATTAGTTTTCTACTTGTTGGCTTTTGAAGTAAAAAGAAAGAATCTTACTTTCAACTTCAGCGAGGAAAAAATTAGTGGGTTTTTGTTTTGTTTTGCTTTTTAATAGAAAAGTTGAGATCTGATCCAGCTGACTTTTAAAGCTGTTTAGTGCTCTGCTGCATTTTGTACTCAGTTTAATGTGAAGTGGTTTGTAGTTTGTCAGCACTGAAGAGCATGTTTGATGAACTTCAACTCGTGGATTTACACAAGTGACTTGTCCTGCAAGTTGAATCATGTTGTGAGAATATTTGATAAAAAAACTTTTGGTTTTTTTTTGCTTGCCATGTTTCCTTACAGAAATTGCTGGGTCTAACAGGTAGTCAGTGCTTTATAAGGATGGCGTAAGTTTTAAAATCACTGTTTTTAAATTAGCAGCACAGCTGCCATCTTCTATGGGCCCAAGTAACAGTAGCAGAAAGAAGCAATATATTTTATGATATGAATATATACATAACACATGCTCAGTGACTTCCACTCTCAAAAGCAACCCCCAGAAAAAGCCTCCCACAGTTTTTGATACCTAAACTTGTATTGATGCTGTTTTTTCAGACATGGAAACTTGGGGAATGTTAAATTCAAAGCTGGAGTTGAATATAATCCTAGCTACTTCAGGATTCCTTTAGTGAACGAGTGTGTTTGGAACAACAGATATTTGGTACAGCTTGAACTGAGAGTGACCTGGCAGTGCCAAACTGCAGATAATATTTAGTTATATAATTTAATGACATTCACATTTTTCTATGTAGGTGTCTGAGGAAGGTTTCCTCTTTCATACAAATCTTGTGGTAACCTTTGCTCCGCAATGGTTTAAATCACATTCTTAAGGGATTAAACTGTTATGACAAAAAAGGAATGTTTAGATATTCTGCTTCGCAGCTAAAAATTTGTCAGACTAGAAATTGTGTATTTTATAATCTCAAGATCAAAGCAGCTTCCCATCAAAGCTTTAGGTCCACTGTAATAATTTCCCAACCTTTGCTGAACCTGAATTGTTTTGGATTATCTGACATTGGGTTCACTGAGTACATCTAGTCAAATGTGGGAAAAGGCTTCCTGCCAAACATTTTAAACATTTCACATGTGTAGGGCAGAGGCAGTGAGCGACAGGTATTGGTTTACTGCAGTGGCAAAGCTTGCTTTAACAGTCTTTTTAACTCTACTTTTAGACAAGATGCTTTTTGAGATCAGTATGACAGATGAAACCCCACAGGGCAACCGTTTGTCTTCCATTAGGGGTAGCATTCACTTTCTTTAACCTGGTGACCTCTGTGGTCCTGTAAAGAGCTGCTTTTATAGAGTTTTTACATCTCAATGGATTAAGTATCATTTTTCTGCTGAGGAAAAAAACCAAACCACATTTCAATTTCTTTAGAAGAAAGGTTTGTCAGAGGAGAATAGTTTTTGTCTTTATCCATCTTTAAATTCAGCAGTCATGTTCCCCAAATGCTCACAAAACAGTGATCATTCAAAGTTAAAATTGTCAGTTAATTTAAAATCCACTCAGTGAGTCCCTTTATTACAGTTTCACTGTGTATTTGGCAAGGCAAACAGAATACCAAGAGGACAGAGATAGAGGATTTAGATATTCCCTGTGCTGTGTAGTGTCTTGATTGTCTTGAATGGTATTTGCATAATCTTTATGAAAAAATCATGCTTACAGCAATACCTTCCTTTTGTCTGCTAAAAGCATAACACTGTGGAGAGATATACATTCCTCTATTTGAGAAAAATAAATCTGAACAGCCTCCACAAAGATATAAGCAAAAACATTGTTTAGCCCTTTCCAAATAAAAGCTTGGAATTTAGTGTACAGAGAAATGTGCATTCCCTAGGTTCCTGTGCCAAACAGGGACCTGGAAAGCCAAACAGGTTAACTTTTCATTAACATAATGAAAAATAGCCTGCCCAAACATAAAAAGCTCTTAAGCATCTCTTTTGCACGTGCTTTGGTTGGTTTAGAAAAATGTAGCAGTTCTTTTGACAGGCCGTGTGGTTCTCTCACTTCTGCTGGCTTTAGAAAGCCCAGTCGATGAGCGGTCTGGCCTTGTGCCCACATGCGCTGTGCCCCATGATTTGGACTGAGGCTCAGAACAATTTATTTTTGGTGGCACTTGATTGAACTAAACCTTTCCCTCTACCTTCAAAATCTTGAACAAAAATTGTCTCCTGATTTGTTCTGTATTATTCTTGTTCAACTATTACACCATAATAATTGTCTGTTCTCTGTCTCCAGCATGTCTTTATTTAATTCCCTTTTCCTTAGTCAGTGACCTGGGTTTTTTTTGACTGACTTAGGTACCATGCATGTATTTGCAGGAGTTAGAAATAATTTTAAATTCCCCGTTCCACCTGCACTATTTTAGGCCCAGATCTTTCCAATTGCCACACAAAATGGCCCAGTTACTTCAGTGGGGCTCTGCAAAGGAGGAGTAGCTCACACATTGCAACCTGATGTGCATTATTCTTTCTGTACATACTCCACTTCTTTTATGTTAGTTACAGAACCTACAAAAAGCACTGGATACAGCCTGCATTTTAAAGTTTTTCTTTTTTAAGTCTTTACTACTGAATAACATTTGTATTGATATACTGTTATCACTTGTGTAGAAAGTCCACTGAAAGCATGTATATAAATATATATATATATATATTTGTTTCTCAAGGGATGTGCAGACAACATTAAAATAATGATACATTCAAAGAATAACAATTCAAATTTACACAGGTAAACTTGTAGTATCTGTACTCTTTTTACATCGAAAGAAGAAACACACTGTGGGTAAGAAAAAAGGATTTAGTATTCCTGTGAGATGAAAATTGAAAGGTAGGTTCACTACCTGCACATTGCTAGCACATGAAATGCTGAGATCTTCATGTTACTTTCCTCTTTTGTACCCAATACCACCTTCCGCTTCCCAGTCTGTTGCTGTATTCATACTCAGATCATCACTTTAAAGGAAAATGTATATAATTTTTTTTTATTCTAAGAGTGAACGTGTTCTCTTCAGACTTGAATTTGAATCGAAGTCTACTACTCAGATTTCCATACTCTGTCAGCAATTCTTGCTAACTGCAGAAGACTTGGTTAACTGGAAGTTAGCAAATGTAGCCCATCTACAGAAGATCCAAAAGGAGAATCTGGGAAACCACAGGCCTGCCACTCTGACCTTGGTGCCAGGGAATTTTATGGAGCAGATCGTGTTCACAGAATCACAGCATCACTGAACAGTAGGGGTTGGAAGGGACCTCGAAAGATCATCTAGTCCAATCCCCCTACCACAGCAGAATCACCTAGACCAAGTCGCACAGGAACACATCCAGCCAGGTTTTAAATGTCTCCAGAGAAGGAGATTCCACAATCCCCCTGGGCAGACTATTCCAGTGCTCTGTCACCCTCACTGTGAAGAAGTTCCTTCTCAGATTTATATGGAACGTCCTATGTTCCAGCTCACACCCATTGCCCCTTTTCCTATCACTAGATGATACTGCAAAGAGCTCGGCTCCATCCTCCTGACACCCACCTCTCACATATTTATGTTGAGTGTCATCATGAAGCTCATACTATTAGGTGCTCAGGACCCATCAGCATGGGTTCATGAAAGGTAGGTCTTGCCTGACTAACCTGCTCTCTCTCTACGACAAGGTGACCTGCTTAGAGGGTAAAGGAAAGGGCTGTGAACATTGTCTACCTCGACTTTAGTAAAGCCTTTGACACTGTTTCCCACAACATTCTCCTAGAGAAACTGGCTGCTCATAACTTGCAATAGTGGACGTTTTGCCGGGTAAAGAATTCTCTGGATGTTTGGACCTAAAGAGCAGTGATGAATACAGTGGTGAATAAGAGTCAGCAGTAGGCCCAGATGGCCAGGAATGCCAAGGATGTGGCCAGCGGGAGTAAGGAAGTGATTGTACTGTTTTGCTCAGAACTAATGAGGCCACACCTTGAATGCTGTGTTCACTTTTGGGCCTCTCATTACAAGAGGGACAGTGAGGTGCTGAATTATGTCCAAAAGAGGGGCAGTGAAGCTTGCAAAGGGTCTAAGGTGCAAGAAGAAATGCTGTCTGCGTTCGGTGCAAGCAGGTAGATTATTTGCTTGACCGGGCGGCACAATTACAAGATGAGGTTGAAAGGCTACAGGCTGAACTAGGAAGGCTCAGGAGAACCAATGAGGCTGAAACTGATGAAGACAGGTGGAGTCAGGCTCAGCAGTCTGGACAAGGGATAAATAAGGGTCAGATTCATGAAGGGCCTGTGTCCTATGGTTCTCAGGGAGTGAGCAGGAGCCCAAGTAAAATGAGTGGCTGGAGCCAAGTGCAGGGCAATGGCAGAAGGTGGGTGCCACTCTTGCCTGGCACACCTGCCCAGTTGACACTGAGTAATAGATATCATAGAATCATAGAAGGGTCATTAGGGACAGTCAGCATGGCTTCACAAAAGGGAAGTCATGCTTGACCAACCTGATAGCCTTTGATGAGGGTGTAACCAGGTGGATGGATGATGGCAGAGCCGTGGATGTCATCTATCTTGACTTAAGAAAGGCATTTGACACGGTCTCTCACAGCATCCTTGCAGACAAACTGAGACAATGTGGCCTGGATTTTCACGTAGTAAGGTGGATTGTAAACTGGCTACAGGGTAGAAGTCAGAGAGTGGTGGTCAATGGGACAGAGTCTGGTTGGAGGCCTGTATCTAGTGGAGTGCCCCAGGGATCAGTGCTGGGACCGGTCCTGTTCAATCTATTCATTGATGACTTGGATGAGGGATTGGCATGCACTGTCAGCAAGTTTGCTGATGACACAAAGCTGGGTGGTTTCGCCAAGACCCCAGCAGACTGTGCTGCCATTCAGGGAGACCTAGACAGGCTGGAGAGCTGGACAGAGAAAAATCTAATGAGGTATTACAAAGTTAAGTGTAGAGTCTTGCATCTGGGAAAGAACAATCCCAGGTACCAGCATAGGCTGGGGACTAATCTGTTGGACAGTTGTGTAGGATAGAGGGATGTGGGGGTCCTGGTGGACAGCAGAACGACTATGAGCCAGCAATGTGCTCTTGTGGCCAAGAGGGCCAACAGCATCCTGGGGTGGATCAGAAGAGGGGTGGTTAGCAGATTAAGAGAGGTTCTTTTCCCCCTCTGCTCTGCCCTAGTCAGACCACACCTGCAGTATTGTGTCCAGTTCTGGGCTCCTCGGTTCAAGAGGGATGTGGAGCTTCTGGAGAGAGTCCAGCATAGGGCAACAAGGATGATTTAGGAGGTGGAGTGCCTCCCTTTCGAGGAGAAGCTGAGGGAACTGGGTCTCTTTAGGTTGGAGAAGACAGAAGAGGTGACCTCATTAATGTCTACAAATATTTGAGGGGTGGGTGTCAGGAGGATGGCTCTGGGCTGTTCTCAGTGTCATGTAGTGATAGGACAAGGGGCAATGGTTGTAAGCTGGAACATAGGAGGTTCCACATCAACCTGAGAAGGAACTTCTTCACAGTGAGGGTGACGGAGCACTGGAACAGGTTGCCCAGAATTGTTGTGGAGTCTCCTTCACTGGAGATGTTCAAGACCTGTGTGGATGTGTTCCTGTGTGACGTGGTGTAGGTGATCCTGCTGTGTCAGGCGGATTGGACTAGATGATCTCTTGAGGTCCCTTCCAGTCTGTAGTCATAGGATCATAGGATGTTAGGGGTTGGAAGGGACCCAAGAGATCATCGAGTCCAACCCCAATGATTCTACGATTCTAAGTCCTGTAAGGAGGAGTTAAGGAAATTTGGGTTGCTTAGCCGAGAGAAAAATAGGCTGAAGGGAAAAGGCCTTATAGCTGTCTTCAGCTACCAGAAAGCAGATTATAGTGTGATGGGCATTGGTCTTTCTCCCAAGTAGTAAGTCATGAGACTAAAGGAAATTTGTGCAAGTTGCTTCAAGGAAAGTTCAGAAGGGATGTTAGGAAAAAGTTCTTTACAGAAAGGGTTGTGAAGCATTGGAATAGATTTCCCAGGAGTGTGATTAAATTGGCATCCCTGCAGGCATTTACGGTTAATATTAACCAGCTAATTTATTTGAAAGTGCCAGAATCTTTTGATTTTGAGATATATGACAATTTTTTTGATCATGGTGTGATAAATGAAGCAGTAAAAACCCTGGCATTATTCCAGCAGTTTTTTCCAAAATAATGCTTTTGCAGTAACACAGTCTTCCCAGGCCTGTTTAGCTACAGTAGGTCCAGACGCATTGTTCTCTGTGTTCTGTTTTCTTCATATGTTGTTTTCTCCAAGTTAAGAGAAGAATTTTTAGACTGAAACAGTTATATGAATTAATATCTTATGACCATGCTGACAGATTAATGGTACTGTGACTTGTTATATGGATGTGAAAAGTGAAACCTTGAAGACCACAAAAAAAAAAACCAAAACACCAAAACAGAAAGAAAAAACAGAAAGAATTTAGACAAGAAAACACAATTTATGTCTCTGGGATACTTTGTCAAACTGCTTTAAAGGGCTAAGAAATGACATTGTACTAGCCATGGTCAAGGGATTTCTGAACTACAGTATTAAAGGTTTGTTAGAATTAGGTTTCAAACAATGTTGGGCATTTCATGCTTGAGTGACAAAAAGACAATTATTTCCCAGTGTCTTTGCTGCCTCTGGGCATGACAAAATAATGGAATTGTATTCTTGGAAAGAAGTGCTTTATTACTTTTAACAGCTTTTCAAGCTGAAGTCTTTATAAATTAAGAGAACTATAATTAAAAAAATAAAAAAGCCATGTGCCATTTCATCCCCTCAAAACAGGGAAGAAAAAGAAGTGTACAGTAATATATATAATGGTTAGCGTGTTCTTTTCCTGAAGTACATATTAAGGGAAAGCAAATGTGATGCTCCTGGGGCTGAGGGGCTCTTCTCGTGCTGGCTGTGTGGTTTTGTGTTTCTCATAGCAATGGCATACAGAAAAACCACCCTGAGTGAACTGCTGAATTTTGATGGTGGTTTCCACAGGAGGAAAAGAAATTAAAAAAGTAATCCCCTATTCAGATACTTTGCCATTCATTAATGGCCCCAAAACAGATTGCAGCAGGTACCAAGTCAGCTGCTGTTCATCAGGGTCAATCCTGAAGCACTAGAACTGTACAAGGCTTGTATCAGCAGTAAGCTGGAGTACTGGGTGCTTTGGCAACATTATGCTTTGGGGCACAGGCCACAGAAGAAGAGTTCATGACCTTTCCTGTCTATACACAGGTGTAGGAAGTCTGGCTGATCTGACAGACAAGATCTGCTGTGTTGTAGGTGTGCTCAGAACCACAGCTGAGACCTTCCACCAGAAACCAGTGGCTTTCAATCTATTAAAACCAGAATTTCCATTTACCATTCTAGTGAAGGTGAAGCTTCACATGTAAAAACCAGGACTACAGGTTATTTTTAAGTTTAAAATTAATTTCATTTCTTTTGGACTAGATGATCTTTTGAGGTCCTTCCTATCCCTAATGATTCTATGATTTAATCAGAGACACTCTGGCGGATATTGCTGAAAACCATTTTGGGTAAGGTTACTTGTTTGAATTTTTTTAATGTGGATGGAATCAGAGTGCTACCAGGAGGGATTGTTTTGGCCTTCTCTGTGGTTAACCATCAATGACTCTTTATAGCTCCCCTCTGATGGCAGATTTAGCCTCCAAACCACAATATAATGGAATCTGTTGGGAAGAGTCTCCTCTTAAACCAAGTTTCCTATTTTCTCTACCTCTCCAAGAGTAGGTTGTCTGGGTCAGTTCCTTCTCTGAGCTACTTGCATTTCCACAGAGTCTAGACCTGGCAAAGGTGGAGGGGAAAAGCAGCTAAGAGAGAAAGGCACATCATGCCCCTGGTGCTGGACGGATTTTTATATGCTGCAAGCAGAAGTGACTTATGCAAATCTAAAATTACTAATACATTCTGCTGCTTCAATGGAGTAAGTCAAGAGACTGGTGAGGTATTAAGGCCCCATTTGTGCAATACCTTGAAAGATTCTGACCTTGTTAAGTTCTCAGTATTTCAAATCTCTTTCAAAAAACCTTACTCATAGACTACCAGCTCTTCTTTAAACTATGAAAGGTTAAGCTTTGTCACAGCAGCTCAGAAAGCAATACTTATGTGTCCACCCTCTAACACATCATTATTCTGTGATACGTATCAAAGCTCCCCTCTTCTCATCAGATTGTAGAGTTGTCTCATTTGTATAACTAATCAAAGTAAATAAATAATCTAGACAATACCAAGTGCAAATGCAATTGAAGCTACTCATTGTTTGGTCTCACATCAAAGAGAAAACATGTCAAAGAACTTGTCTAACCTGAGCAAGGTGCCAAAATCCCTAGATCTAGCCTTGGCATATAGCACTGAACAGATGTACTGGGTATGAAAAATCACAGCTGCCAGCTAACTGATAGCTACCTAAGAATCAGTCAGTGCTAATTTGGTATTCCTGTGCTAGATAAGATCTATGTGATGTGTCTGTGGGTAACTAAAGCTCTGTTTATGTTAGATTGATAAGAATGGATACCATACAGAGTGTCTTGGGAAAGATGTGACCATTCGTGACTGCAATCCACACGACAGCTAATCATTTAAAATGAACTCTGCTATTACTGCATCAGAAAACTCATCTGCAAAAGCAGAAAAGAAGTGGATCCTCCACAAGTGCTGAAGAAGCAATTGTGCTTGGAATGTTTATCTTATTTTAGTAAGGCCCTTAACTCTGCTGTGGAGTGACTCTCTAAAGTGACTAAAGCTGGTCAGGGTAATGGAACATTTCACTAAGATGGAAAGCAGGGTCCATGATAACTAGGTACAATAGGAACATCTTTAATACATTTCCCTTAGCTACACTTTTCTTCTATCTCTTCACATACCTCTTTCAATGAAATTTCTCAGGTGTAAGCAAGGGTAAAATTTTATCTTATTTGTGATGTTACAAGAACAATTGATTCCACAGTTGAAATCATGCCTGTAAACTTTTATTCTGTGGTTGCCCAAATCCCGCATTTCTAGCACCTTGAAATGAAATTAGCAATGTCTTATCAGCTGTGAAAAATAAAAGACAGAGCTATCAATTTCCAGATATATAATTTTGAGTCAAATAGGCCTGACATCCTCAGTGCCTCCTGTCTATTAATTTGGAAGTATTAAGTTCCTCCTTTTCCTGCACCTTACCCTCACAGAAAAGCAGCATTTCCCAAATGTCTTAGAGAAGGGAGATAAAGTCTATCAAAGCCTTTCTTTCTAAAACAGTGTTCTAATGTCTACATTAATTAAATAAATGCATTTTTAATTGAAAGACATGAAGCTTTCAAGTCAAACTGAGTTCATGTCCTCAGGCACTCTATTAACGGAATTTTGGAACAATAGTGCGTGCCAGCCGGCTGGGGCAGCGCCATGCTAATACATCATCAGAGTTTTTTTCTGTGAAGGCACAAACCACCGCAGATTCATTAGAGAAGGGAAAAGTCTATCTCTTCGCTGTTCTTGCACAAATAACATCTCGTGAAGTTTCAACAGATTCCACATGCAGTTTATTGATATTTGAACCAGGTTAGTCTTTTCCAAATGTTTAATTCCAAAGAATTGTTAAATCACTTGTTTGATGTTAAATGGTGTTCATCAAGGAATTTGGTCTTCCAAGGACAGAGGAATCCTTTACTGTTCCTTTCATCTGAAAGAACTGTGCACAAGTGTATTATGTATAAATAGTTTCTGGGCTCGCTTGATGTTATTCCCACAGGCCCCAAGACATTTTCTGTCTTATAAAAGGACATAAGAAGAAAACAGCACAAGTAAACCTGAATAGATACACATCACAAGGAATCACCCTTGTGCAAATACAGAGCACAATCACCATCAGCAATGTGCATGCCAAAAACCCCAAACCAAATCAAGCAAAAGGACAACATACCCAAACCCATAACCAACAAAAAGATACAAAGTAAAAGAAAAGCAAAACAAACAAGTGAAAATAAACAAATAAGTGGTTAATTCCCTCACATTGTTGACTAATGAAGCTTTCCAAGTTATGCACACACTGCAGCTGCACATCCTTTATGTTCTCTGTTGGCCAAGGATGCTGGAGCCTGCTCTGCACCTCATCCACTCGAGACCTCCCAGAACTTCTAGTGGGACTCAGCTAGCACTGCAGCTTTCCCAAGGCTTACTAGTAAACAAAAAAGACCAGAGGGTTTTATCTGGTCCAGAGGCAAACTGATGCCCATGTTATTTCTTCCCTTACACTAGAATGGCTATTTCCTCCACACTGTCTGTAGGAAATTCTCTGGAATATGGTGGATCCTGAAATATCACCTGCATTGTTAGAGAGTGATAGTTGAAGTGGTTGAAAATTATACCACGGAATGCATTTATAAGTAAACGTTACGAGTGATCCTTGACCAGAGGGCAAATCCATGGCTTCATGAGTATCAGCACAGGCTGAGTGTACTTCATCCTGTAGGCAAACTACCTGCTATTATAAGACATGCAGACCTGAGTGAAACCTCAGAATCCTCAGTTCAGTTAAGATCTAGTCATAAAAGAAAGTAAGATTTTGGTCTTATGCAAAGGCTAGACCATCTTATTTAAAAAAAACAAACCAAAACAAAACAAACCTGAGAAGGATTTACTGCAAGCATTAAAGCTAGCAGCTTTGGAATAATTCTTTACACTTTCAGCCTTGCCTTAGTCTGGTTACACATTTATTCATTGAATGGATAAAACAATATCTAGCAGTTTAACAACTTAGTACAAATGTCTGACTTTTGGGACTTCAGAGTCCATCCCACCTCTTACCTCTGTGGCCTTCTGGATAGTTAATGTTAAAGGGACAAAAACCCTTTCATACAGGCTGTGAAAAATACGTTTACTTGAGAACCTGTAGCTCTGTATTCCAGATATATGTCTTAATGTTGGCCATGGAGGGGGGAAGGGGAGCTGAGTTTTTTTTCCAGAAGGAAAACTCGCTGATCTTGTAAAGAGGAGTTGTGCCTACCAACCCCAAATTGAAGATTATGAACTTCTAAGGTTATGGATCTTTGTGAAGCAGGACAACCCTTACGCATACTGCTACTGCCACTGGTCTCTCCCTTTTCCTGAAATCTTGTTTTGCATCTGAATTCTATCTTGCATTACAGAGGTGTGGACATTAGTTTATAAGATCAAAAAGAACCCAATCCTTTTCTCTCCTCAAAACGTTTCTCACAGACTTTGTGTAATAATCTCAGCAACATGGGCCTTTATGTGACACTTAGTGAAGAGAAGAAAAGCAAGAGCATATCATACTTCTTCCTAATGCTTTCCTACTCCTCAGTTATTTCAGCTTAAACATTTTCCTGAAGCTTGTGATTTGTCTGTTTAATAAACTTCTGTGAACTATGCGGTTAATCAGTCTCTTGAGTCCACATATACTGCTTGTAGTCACCAGAGAGTTTTCCCCAATATAAATAACAATGAAAGATACCCTCAGGTGACAAAAGAGTGCTGCAACCTACTTTGTGTGTCTGCTGGGCATTACACAAGAATAACCCATGTTGTGTAGTACTCATTTTCTTTGTAAAGTACTCGGTGTGCACCAGTAAGCAGTCCCAGGTTTGCCCAGTCCCATTAAGACCTAAGCCTTACTCATTGTTTATATGAAGAGCTTACACATGAAGAGAGTTGCTGCCTGGGACATTAGAGTTGTCAGGGTAGAATTCAGCATCTGTGCTGTAAGCGAGGATCCTATGACCTTCTCCCTCTCTCCAACATCTCCTCCTTCTCACCTCTCTTGACCTCATGCTTTGTACGACAGCTGTGGAAAATCACACCATCCTGCAAACCTGTTTTCTGCTGGCCAGCTGGCAGCATGGGCCAGAGCCAGGAGTGCCAGGACCTTACAGCTGTACGTGCATTGCTGCCTGTACATCTGTAATGTATGCCATATGCCCGTCCCTGGAGTAAGCTGAGAGGAGAATCTGTCTGAAGAAGAACTCTTTCATCAGAACCTAAAAGTGTTCCCTCCCACTTTCTTGCCTTGCTCCTCTGATTTTTACTGCTAGCTGTCTATTTTATTTCTGCCTTCCTCCCAGATCTAGGAATCATATGCAGGGGATTAGCCCAGGATTGTGGCCCACTGCTATCATTTTCCAGTGAGTAGAAGGTATATCAGTTCCCACTTGTCTTGAGTAAGTAATGTAAGTGGAGGATTTGCTGCTGTATGAGTTCAGACAAACCTGTTCAGGCAATTTACACTTGATTTGATTTTCTTTCTCAGGAGGTCAGAATGGTGCGCATTGAGTAGGCTATAAGAGGCAAGAGGTTAATTCAAAGGTATGGTCAGTTCTGTCTCACTAAAATAAGTGTGTCCTATAAAGAACACTTATATTGTATATAAGTTTTTTTTAAAATGTTTGCTTACTTTAATAATGTTTTTCTCCTTAAAAAGCAAAGGCAGATATTAATTTCCCAGATTTTTGAACAGCTTAAAATGGAGGTGGCAAAAAGCCAACATGCTTGGTTGCAGAGTGCAATGGCACTATGAAAGCAAACATGAGCAATAAAAATATCCTTCTGCACTGGTAGGGCTGATGATATTTGACTGGAATGTGGATTTATTTGTTAAAAGACGAAGATTTCTGCCATCCAAAAGCACACCCTCACCACAGGCAGAAGGAAATTCTATGCAGAGAGAATTCAGGGCAGAAGTCTTTTTGTTTTTTTAATGCTACATATAGCTGAGAAAAGAATTGTGACAGTGAAGTAAAGTTCTTAGAGCTCTCTTATTCTGAACTCTATAAGGATCTCTTGTTGTTAGCCTTTCCACTCAATATGAAAAAAATCAAGGCCTCTGAGCATAGGAACTTTTATTTCTCATAAGTCATTCTTCTAAGTAGATCCAAAGTTAATTTTCAGGAAAAAAGAAAGAACACTCCTGTTATCTGTACTATATTCCTTTGGTGTCTTTGCTGGATGTTACTCGATTTAAAACAAACCAAAACACAACAAAGCAAAAAGCTCAAACAAAACTGTACTCTTCTGGAAGCCCTGACCTTCACTTTCACATGGGTCTGGAATAGTTAGCTGTATGTGAAAGTTTCACTTGAAAATTATGGGGCTACTCACAGGGCCCAACTTCTGTAACTAACTCAAAAGCTCAAACACCCTCTCAGAGTGTCTACTTCTCTCCTTCGGTTGTGTAGAGAAGATGTGCTCTTCAGCTGGAAGTCTACCAATTGCTTTTCCCAAGTAACAGTTTGAATCCTTTCCCAATATTCTTATTTTAATTCACTCATCCAAAATAATATCTCTAATACTATAAATTATCACAGAAAACTGGCTTCAGGTCCTTTCTCGATCAGTTCCTTTTTTTATGTAAGAGTAAAATGTGACCCTTTGGTAAGTGAGAATTATCATCTTCTTTCTATTTCCTTCAAATATTTATATTGAATAAACCAAATTTGTTTGCATAACTCTGAAAAGCTGCCATCTGGCAGCACACTGTCTTGATTCATGGCAGAGTGTTTTGTTCCTGCCAAATTCAAGCCTTTGTTTTAAAATCAGTGTGGAAAACAACACGCTCCTCCTTCCCCTGAAGTCAGTAGTAGAACTCTGATTATTTTCTGAGGGAGAAGGATCAAGCCCAGACAATAATGGAAGGTAATTTAAAAAAAAAAAGGATCATCAAAGGAATTGCCCCCCTCATTCTATTTGTGGCTGCTTTGAAAACATAATGGCAAGGTTTTGCATGTATCAGTCAATAGCTCGAGGGACCATGAAACTGTCTACATCAAATACTGTACTTCTCGGTGAGGCTTTTTTGGTGGTGGGGGGGTTTTTTGTTTGTTTTATTTTTAAGAATAAATCCCCATGGGAAAATAAAGGGAAGAATTTGGAACCGTGTATATAGTACTGTGTTTCCTTTTCTGAAGCCTGAAAAAAGCTGCCAAGCAATTCTATTATTCAACGTGCAATAAAGAGGTTTTCTGGAATAGATTAAATTATAGGACCTAAGATCATAGCCCTACTACTTAGGCTCACATTCTATCACATTGCATAACTAAAAAGAAGGTGACTTGAACTCCAGGGATAAAGCAGGGTGTTTAAGAAGGAATAGGTGATTCACCATGTTCTAACTCCTACAGGAATCTTTCCATCTATTTTAGGGAGAGTTGGATCACGTTTTCCTAATGTTTTCTTCGCTGACAAATTTGGACTGTGTCACATTTGTAGGTTCCTATGGCTAGTCATATAGGTCTTGATGACCTGTGATCACAGAAATGTGCACATCACGTCTTTCTCAAGGCGAGAAGTTGGCCTTCATGTTCTGCCCCAGTTTCAGGTGAATTTAAAACCATTGCAGTGTTACTGGTACAAAACTACTGTAGTATCCTGAACTGAGATAGCTGCGTGTCATTAGGAAGGAAACTGATACCTCCTGAGGTCTCTGGGCTTGTAAATGGCTATTACTATTAGAAATGGTATTGATCTTACCTTCCCTCCTGCAGACTACATTTCAGCATTACAACAACCCCCAACATATTATTATAACAACTGCAGCGTTGCAACAACATCATCCTTCCACCCTAGAAATTATTTGGAAAGTAAGTTCAGAGCAGATGTCCAGAGGTACTTCCTACCAGCAAACAAGGATCATAGAACATTGAGCTAAGGACAATACAATCTACAAAGAAAAAGCAGAACAAAAACACAGACTGAGATGAGAGGCGGCAAAGTCACCTGCCCCAAGCTGTGTGAAAGCCTTAAGGTATGTCTGGTACATAAGCCTCTTCTGAAGTTATAGCCTTGCTATGCCTGCAGGAGATGAGGAGCTTTGGCATCACTATTATTTTAACTAATGGACTAGTTCTGTGTTTAAGTGATGGAATGAAAGCCCTATTGGCTCCCTGCAGGTAGAAGGAAAAAACTACTGGTCTTACTTATATGCCAGTGAAACATCTGGACTGTATGAAGCAAAGAAAATTTTAATGTGAGGCTGTTGAGTTTTTTTAAAAAAGAGATCTAAATGCTTGAAATTTTGCATTCAGTTGTATTTTTACTTTCATTCTCTCCCTTCTTATTGCACATCTAGAATTATTTGTTTCATTTTAAGTACATGTAAACTAACTACACACAGAAATATGATAGAGACATCCTATCTTTTTAGCCAGGTAGCTACTTTCTTCTACTTTTTGTTATAGGATCTCTTACAGAGCCTAGATGCTAAGCTGAAACTTCATTTTATTACCCCAGAATTTTCTATGTGAAAGGTAGATGGAAAATGCAGTACATTGCACCTGACTCTGGGCTGGCTTTTCCTTGTGAAATCTTTGTGGAATTCCTCTGAAATTTGTGGACTTAAATGCTTGACGCCGGACTTGCTACCTCTGGTCCAGAGAGTTAGTTGTGGGCTGTTCAGTAAGACTCATTGTGAGTCTTACAAATACAGTCCTGTCTCAAACTGTTCTTGTGGCTATGAAAAGCCTAGACTTATCTATAAAATTTAATCCATTCAAAGAAAAGTCAAATGTGAATGACAAAGCCGGGATCTTGACTGGTAGAGTGAAGCTGAATGTATTTGGACATGTTTGTGTTCTTTCCCATATTTTCTCTGGATGTCCTGAAGTCTAGGAATGGAATTAATGTTATTTATTGTCATAGTTCAGATTTGGTGGGTTTCTTGGCCTGAGGCACTGGGAAGTTGCTATTTGTGAATTTTTTTCAAGTCTACAAAGTGGTACAACTTGTCCAGAGCTTCCTGGTTTGGCTTTCTGGGTCCTTTTTCATTTTGCTTTTTTTTGTTCAGAGAGGATGCACATTGTTGCTGTGCTAGGTGTGGCAGCCATCTTGCCCTGGGAATGTGGAGAGTAGAGAGGGAAAGGGTGATATCTCAAGGATCAGCAGAAGGAAGGTTTCACAGAATCACAGAACATCAGGGACTGGAAGGGACATCTGAATTCCATTGCTTGCTGAAATGGAGAGAATTCTTCCTTCATTTGTTGCCACAGGAGTCAGCACACTGGAAATGGAGTTCTGGCTTGGAAGAACATTGAATGGGGAACTGGACTTTCAAATGCCAACTGATGCTGAGAGTCATGTCTGTATTGAATGCACTCCACATTTCCGCAAGGAGTAAGAGCTGCTAGAAACCTCTTCACTTTGAGAGGGTGGATATATCAGCTCAGCCCAGTTGTATAAGAACATGTGATTGTGTCTTTGTGTGGGGTTTTAATATGGGGTGAATTAATCTGAATTAATGTCTTGTCATTTTTTCCCCAAATTGAGTTAGGATTTTTGGTTTTGCTGGCAATTAATAAGCGATTTTTGAAGCCTCCTTGTTTTTGTTTCATCCCAGTAGCAGATGAAATAAATTAATTTGTTAATTTAATCTTGAGATAAACCTATGACATTGATAAGAAGTGTTTTGTCCCACTGTATGCTAGCTTTTACAGCAGCTTGAATGTAAGTTTTCATTTACTGTGGCATTAGGAAACATACATGTTTAGTGAGGATCAACAGGCAGAATTTTTCAAGGGAGACCATGTGCTTCAGTAGTTGCAGCAGGGAACACAAAAAGGTGATGGCCATCTTTCTGTGTTATTCATTCAGTATGTGATCTTAGATGACTCACTTGACCCCAGTCAAATCAGTTGCAAAGACAGATAAAGGAGGTCCACTCTGTAGAAGAGAAGCACAATCTGAGTTGAGTCTCCCTGGTGAAACAACAGCAGTATCTTGAACTGGCAGCATTTGAGTTATATGGATATAGAAGTGTTGAAATTTAAATCACTTCTTGTATCTGAGTATGAAACAGTGGCCATATATTCTCCTTCATGGATCATTTCAAAGTCCACATGACAGCTTTTTTTGTTGTGCCCTTCACATGTGTGGATTAAATGATGATGAGTTAGCTAACAAAGATAACAAGTATTTAAGGAAGATAAATTCTCTCCTAGCTGAACTCTCATGGTCAGAAAATACAGAGACTGCAACATTTTAGTACAGCTTTGCTTAAGCCAGGCAATGCAACAGACGATGCATAATCAGACTCAGCGGGCCTCGAGTGCATTGCCAGACTACAGGTATAGTGAGCCAAATGCATCCTTCTACCTGAGAAGAGGCAACATCCATCAGAGAATGTGCTCAGGAGTGTCCTGTGGGAAATGACATAGCTAAAGTCACTGCTAGCATGAATGAGCATGACTATTTGAAGGTCAATGCTGCTGTGTTTTCACTACTCCATTAGGATTTTTTCCCCAACCATTTAGTTTTATTGATTAAAGTGTTCTGATATATTTAGAGACAAATATTCACTAAATATTCTGAATTAGAAGTGATCTGTATGTTCCAGTCACAGAATCACTGAACATTGGTGATTGGAAGGGATCTCAAAAGATCATCTAGTCCAGTCCTCCCACCATAGCAGGATCACCTAGATAAAGTTGCACAGGAACACATTCAGGTGGGTTTTAAACATCTCCAGAGAAGGAGACTCCACAATCCCCCATGGCAGCTCATTCCAGTGCTCTGTCACCCTCACTGTGAAGAAGTTCCCTCTCATATTTATGTAGAATCTCCTATGTTCCAGCTTACATCCATTGCCCCTTGTCCTATCAGTAGGTGACATTGAGAAGAGTCTGGCTCCATCCTCCTGACACATATTCACATATTTATCAACATTAATGAGGTCACACCTCAGTCTCCTTTTCTCCAAGCTAAAGAGACCCAGCTCCCTCAGCCTTTCCTCATCAAGGAGATGTTCCACTCCCTTTATCATCTTTGTGGCTCTGCACTGGACTCTTTACAGCAGTTTTATGTCCTTCTTGAAATGAAAGGCCCAGAACTGGACACAATATTATCGATACGGTCTCACTAGTAAATAGTAGACCACACAGCCTCAATTTGGCTGAGGATCCTGAGGGAGACTGTGTCAAATGCTTTACTGAACTCAAGATAGACCACATCTACTGCTTCGCCATCACCTATGAGGTTGGTCCAGCCTCACTTCCCCTTGGAGAAACCATGCTGACTGTCCCTAATGACCCTCTTGTCCTTGACGTGCCTAGAGACAGTGTCTAGGATAAATTGTTCCATCACCTTTCCTAGGATGGAGGTGGAGCTGCCAGTCTATAGTTACCTGGGTCCTCCTTATTATCCTTTTTGAAGATTGGAGTGACATTTGCTATCCTCTAGTCCCCAGGCACCTCTCCGGATTCCCATGACTTAGAAGAGATGATGGACACTGGTGTAACAATTACTTCAGTTATATCTCTTAGCACTCGTGGGTGCATCCCATCCGGGTCAATAGATTTATGTACATCCAGTTTGCTCAACTTATCCCTAATCCAATCTTCATGAACCAGGGCAAACTCCTCTTTTGTCTCAACTTCCTCTGGGGCCTCAGCAGTCTGGGGCCTCATACCAGGACAGTCCCCAGAAGTATAGACAGAGGCAAAAATCATGCTCAGTATCTCTGCTTTCTCTGTATCCTGTCTTCAGGGCACCCACCTCATTGCCTCTAGGTTTAGTTTTACTTGCAATGTATTTGAAGAAGCCCTTTTTGTTACTCCTGATCTCTCTTGCAAGTTTTAATTCTGAGGAGGCCTTGGCTTTCCTAGTTGCATCCCTACATGCTCTGACTAGACCCCAAGTGGCCATCCCCTCCTTCCCTGACATATAGACTTTATTCTTCCTCTTGAGCTTGCCCAGAAAACTCTGTTTAACTACTCAAGTCTTCTGGCTCCCTTCCTTGACTTTCTACCTATAGGAATGTTCTGATCCTTAGATCAAGTATAGGATCTCTTGATCTTGATGCCTCAACTCCTATGTCTGTTGTCTCATACATAAACTATGATAGTTCTGGAATTATCATCTCTGGTAAGATTTAATATTCAAATATATAATTGCTATATTAATATTCACATTCATATATTAAAATTAAGCATCACTATTCCTGTATTCAGAAATGCTGAGACCTGCATAAGGTTCACTGTGAACTTCCTCTTCCTCTTTCTCTTCCTCTTTTTTCCTTTCTTTTGTTTCTTCACTTTCTCCTATCCCTCTTCATTGTCTCTATTCTATTTCCATTTTCGGAGGCTTCCCTTTATATCCTCTTTCTCTACTTATTCCTTTTCATATCCTGATTTCTTCCTTCCTTCCTTTCATCCTCTCTTCCTTTCCTCTTTTCCTGTCTTCCTTCCTCCCTTTCTTCCTCCCTTCCTCCCTGTGGTGGGTTCAGGACCACAATTCAAGATAAAAGAAAGGAAAGCAAAGCAGTGAGGTCTCAATGACATCTTGGATATAATCTGTCAGACAATGGATGGCTTAGGGAAACTGAAAAAAGGTTTATTAACACTGTAACTATATACAGAATGGGAGAAAAGTTTACGCAAGTCGGTGCACACAAACTAGAAAGTGTGTCATTAATGCCATCACAGAACCTGAGAAAATAGAATGGGAGATCACTACAGTTTGGGCCTTGGATCTTCTTCCAGTTTAGAGACCTGGGAAAGAGAGCATGTCAGTCCGGGATGGCCTGAGTTTCTCAGTGCCCACACCTGCATCCCTCGGTGCAGCAGACATGGATCTCAGTGCTCTCGGGATGGCCTGACTTTCTCAGCACCCACACCTGCATCCCTCTGTGCAGCTGCATGCATTTCAAAGAACCCAGTCTCTGTCTTTCAGATCCAAGGTTTGAGGAGTCTCAAGTTCTCCTGCTTTCTTCAGCTAAGCACAGAGGAGTTCTCCCCCAAAACTGAAGCGGCAGAAATGACAAAGAGCCTCTCCTCCTGCTGATCAGCCTTTCCAAAATGGCGGCGGCCCAGCCACATGGTCCTGGCCACGTGCAGGATCCAAGATGGAGACTGACCACATGGCTGC
>VXBP01008520.1:4897-38886 GCA_013400115.1 Rhinopomastus cyanomelas | reverse complement strand
CTCCCTCCCTTCCTTCCTCCCTTCTTAATTAAGTCTGTTTTTTGTTGATTCTTTTTATGGTTACTTCTTACAGAGTGTAATGTTAGCTTGTTTTTTTGACAACAAAGGGCAAGCTGATTGATGGAATTTACTTTCTGTGAAATCCAACAGCAGTTTACTCCTGGAGGGCAGACCTCTGGTGTATTATTAGACATCTTAGTCCAAACTATTTTTTTTATGATCTATTAAATTATTTTCATTACTGATGTACTGAATATTACAGAATATACAGGTATATATTACTCTAGAGGAGCTGCATAAAAATAATGTTGAATTTACACACAACATAAGAATGGTATTATTTTACTATTAAGTCACTGGAAAGGGTGAGCAAGCACTGGAGAAATTTGTTTTGGTGGCCCAAATACAAATAATATACACACATGCAAACTTATAGATGTATTTTGCTCAAATAACCTGCCTTTGCCCTATTTAACATAAACCAAATGTTTACAAGCAAGACACATCTTAGATTGAGATGTCAGGATGAGCACTAATTTTTGAATCTAGGAATAGACAAACAGCAGTGCATAGAACTAGGCAGACCCCCCTGTTACTTTGCTTGGTCTTTGTCCAGTTATGGTCTTTGGACACAGCTGCAGTACAAATAAGAAGTTCCAGTTCCACTGACAATGATCTCATTAAGGAAAACAAAAGTTCTGTGGATACTGAGAGTAGTGTGATTCTTCTGAAGCGTTCTGTTTCAAGCAGGCATCACAAAGTGCAGCTTCAAAGGTTCAGGAAAACAAAGTGATACAGAAAGTGTCCCCTCCCATACCAAGAGTCACAGAGTTCAATCCTTTTGTATAAACAGTGCACCCAGGAAAAAAGGCTAAAATTGTTTGTCCACATTTGATTTGATCCCCGCCCTGCCTTTCATTTTATTTCTACTGGAAGAAGGCATTCTGAGTCACACTTTGATCCTCTAGACATAATGGTTAGCAACAATACATGAAACTATTTTGATTCTTGAAATGAGGTTATATGGCTTCACATGACGCATTGTCTCATACTCTGTCATACATGGGGTTGAATTTCTGCATCCTCACATGGGAACAGAAATCATTAACAATCTGTATTGCCACTAAATGGCATTTAATTTTGTGTTAGTACACCAAAGGAAGATCAGCTATTGTAACAGTTTTGGTAAGGATTGTGATTTTGCTGTTTGAGGAAAGCATAATTTCAATCATGTCTTTTCTAACCCAAAAAGGTCTTTTTAGTGAGGAATCATGTAAAAATGAATGTGTTATGCATGTAAGGTTACTGTATCTATGTTCTTACACCTTTTTAAGTAATGGAGACTTATTTAAGAAATGTCGTTTACAGGTACCTCTAATCTGAGATTATGAGGAAGTTTTCTTATGACCTAGGAGAAGTTCAGGGCTGGGCTGGCCGGTTGATGAATGGGAGATGCTCTCTAGTAACTCCTCTTGCTCCCCAAAGGGAAAGAGAATAACGGAAGGAGACTTATAGATTAGAAAACAAAACTAAAACAGCTTTAATGAAAATATAATTCAATATACATAATTATGTAAAATAACAATATGGAACCCAGCCCCCCAATGGCAGTTACATCACACTCACCACCAACATTGAGGAGCAGGCACTGTAGAAATCCCAGACTGGATTCTCCAGCAGACAGGAACTGGATGGTTGAAAGGGATTCATGAGTGCACAGATTGGGATCAAAGGAACAACAGACTCCTCCTTGGTCTCTGGCCACTGAAGAAGAGAGCTTGATCCATTTGGTCCCCCAGCTTTATATCCAATATGACATCTAAGGAATGGAACACCTTGTTGATCAGTCTAGGTTCAGCTGTCTGCTCCTACCCACAGATGCTGCTTCTCACTATAGTCTGACATGATACAGACTGTTAGCAGTGACCTTGATCTTTGCAGGAGCAAGTATAAACCAGAGAACCAGAGCCTTTCTGCACACCAGCTCTTGGTAGTAACAAAACATCAAGCATTATCACTTGTAGGAGCAGAGACACTGTCTGCACAAATACACTTATAACTTCAGGAAGTGCAGTTACCTAGAAAAGACTATGCTGAAAAGTGAAATCACTGAACAGTTCTGCTCTAACCCCAACCAGGACAGGTTTATGGAAAATAATACTTTTCTCTAAGACTGTTGCAGCTCATGTATCCCTAAAAGTGCATGGGAGCAAAATCCCCACTAAAACTGAACGAAGCACTTACCTCCCTGTGGTGAGATTAACAAACAGGAGCCATTGAAATATACACTCAGCAAAAGAGTTATCTGAGAATCTGGATTATTTTCATGGTTTAGTAGCAATTTTCACATGACTAAAACTGAGCAGTATGGGTGGTTTAATCATCCTTATTAAAATGTTTCCTTCTTTCTTCTATTAAAGTTTATTTTTTAGTTAGTTCAGAATGTTGAGTAGCTTTTGGTATGTATGCAAAAAGAAACAGGAAATGTCAAACTAAATCAATTTTGGAATGCTTCTGTGTTTTAAGAATTTCAGGACCTAAAGTTTTGAAAAATATTTAAAATTATTTTTCTGGGGAAGGACCCAGCTCATGACCACAAAGTTTGCTAGGTAATAATTATCCAGGGAGAATGGCAGAATTTGATGAATAATGAACCACGATAGTTCAGATTTTCAATGTGTCTTATTTTTATTAAGAAAAGATTTATTCATTTGGTAATAAGTGTTATACTAAGCAGAACTGGGCAAGATGGTTTTTCTTGTCTTTCTCTCAAATTTTAAGTAGTAATACTGGTGGTTTTGAGTTGTGAGGAGCCTGAAGCAGACTGTGCAGCTTGTGCTGACAGTCCAATGCAATTTGCTGCACAATGATTGTAGCAGTTAGGGAGTGCAACAGTCCATAGCAGCCCCAGGTTGATGCCAGCTGAAAGCTAGACTGTTTGCCAAATAAAAAAATGGCTCAGAGCTTACTGACAACCTCTTCGCACAAGAGACTAAAAGGCACAGAACTCTATTACTTTCTAGTTGCCCTATGGAGCTTGGACCCATACAAGACTTGCCTACAGAAGTGATTTTTAAATGCTTCCTTGATGGCTGTACCCTCATGATATCTCATCTCACATCACCTTACGCTTTCAAGTGTGAAACTTGCCTTCCAGTTCTTGAAGATGATAAAAAAAACCCCACAACCAAAAAATACTGAAAGTAAAATTGAAACTGCTGTCATGTTGCTCACTGGTAATTATATACATCTGAGGAAAAACCACAAAACTTTTAATAAATTACTATGTGGAAAGTTAAAGCATATCTTACGGATGTGTTGTGAGATTTGTCCAGAATACCTCTACTCTAAAGATAAAACTTCCCTGCAAAAAGTGTCTTCAGGTTCATAGCAGGGCTATATATTTTCTTTCTAAGGGGAACTAGAGATACAATCCCCCTCAACTACATCAAAAATAGTATCTAAGTATTTTTGTTTTCATAAGGCTTTTTTATGCTTCATACTGTTTACGTGACTTTAACTGACTTTTCTACCTTTTCTAATCCTTTCAAATCTGTTATTCTCAGTGGAGAACAAGGAGATAGCAGCAGAATGAAAGAGATGGCACTTACCAGCAAAACCTCCAGCAAACAGATTGCAGGAATTTGGAGGCCCTCATATTAGAGATAAAACTCCTTACACAAAATATTTTTAATTCTAACTGTCATAAAATTTTCTGGTGGTGCTGGATGAGAAAGTGTGTCCTCAGCAAGTTCATTAATGATTGAAAGCTGGAAAGACTGGCAGATTTACCAGAAGGTTATGCTGTCACTCAGGAGGATTTGGACAGACTGGAGAGCTGGACAAAGGGGAACTTAATGAAGTTCAACAAGGATGTGTGTATACTGCTACACTTGGGCTAGTACAGATTAGGGGTGTTCCCGCTGGAGAGCAGCTCCATGGAAAAAGACCTTGGAATCCTGGTGGACAATAATTTATCATGAGACAGCAATGTGCCATTGTGGCCATTAAGACCAATGGGGTCCTGAGATGCAGATGTGGTGAGACAACAATTGGAGAACTGTGTCCAGTTTGGGATCCCTTAAAGAAAACATAGACTCCTACTGACATCATTAAGACTGTTGAATTCTTTTTGTAAGAGTACATACCTATGTCCTAGCTATTTTTCCACAAGAAATACATAAAGAAAAAAATCAAGTGCTAGATCTCATCTTGAGAAAATGACTATTTATTTAAATATGCTTTTGCATTTTGAGCATAGCTGCTTACTCTAAATTAGCAAATCCAAGTGTGTCTATGATAATTTACTGTGGTTAGTGTTATTTTCATTAGGTGCTAGACATTAGCTTCTAAGGAAAATTTTATTCTAAAGTCAGCAGTAAAACTCATATTTAGTGGACAAAAACAGTGAAAATATCTTGTGATTCAAAAGATGCATTTATCTAATGAAAATTTGATTTAACTCTTAATGGAAAACCATTTCATGATCATAGAGTTAGTAAGGATTTATCTACAATAAATTAAGTAGTTATTAGGTTGTCTCATTTATTCAGCTATTGTTTTCACTTCTAGAAACAATTCCTGTTTTCAAACAAATTAAAGCATGTGAGTACAGGTATTCATTAGCATATACTTTAACATGGAATAAATACAAGGTGGGTATAACTATTCTTAGAAGCACAGTATCAAGAAATGAAAGACTGTTATTCTGGGTCTAGCATTAAGTTTAATTGATTGTTGAAGCTAAATTTCTGTGTATTTATGCCTCATTTTAATTTTTAGATATGTTATTGTAAAATAAGTCAGATCTACTTTCATATTGAAAAATACTGTGTAAATTGTAAGCATAGTATTGTATAAAAATATTGGAAGAACTTTTAAAAGAAGACACAACGTTTTCCCACTGTGTGTAACTGTAAGGCTAAGTGTTTGCCTCAGTTTGTTAAATGCTAGAGTTATTCAGGTCTATACAGTGAATGCAAATGAACACAGAGTACTCCCCTACCTACAGATACCCAGATACACGCAGCAGTTAAATTTTGTAGCTGATAATGAAAGTAGTTGTTGAAGGACAAAATGGCATGGGTGTACAGACTTTAATATTCTTGTAATAAATCCGTAACAGATCTAATCTTATTTCTGATTACACTCTGAAGGGTTTTGTTTGAGGACTCTAAAAGCAGGAACTGGCTCAGAACTTCCTAATGAGACAGTTCTTAATCAGAATATCTATCAGTTTTGAAGACTTCCATTTCTCAGGTGAAGGAGAGAATTTATGTTGACAAGAAACACTAATTACAGTGCAGCCATATAGCCAAGGCACTCTCCTGGGATGTTCACACCCTACTTTGCCTCTGTTGCAACACATTTCACTGGAGCACTTCAGAGTCATAGAATCATAGGGTCATCAAGGTTCGGAAAGACCTTCAAGATCATCAAGTCCAACCATCTGCCCTACAACCCATTAACTGCTAAACCATCTCCTGAAACACCATGTCTATCCATTTTTTGAACACCTCCAGGGATGGTGGCTCCACAACCTCCCTGGGCAGCCTGTTCCAGTGCCTCAAACACTTATTTTGTGTTTACAAATATATGTTTATATTTTCTTAATATATATGTACATTTCAATACATTTTATATATTTGTAAACATTATATATGTAGTATAACCTTATTTCTGTGGGATACTCTAATTTCTTTCAAAAGCACTCATTGGTGAGTGTTTTTAAAAGATAGTGACCCAGGCACAACCTATCTATTTAAGCAGGTAGTTTCCACTGGAGATAGGGACATGAGGTAATTCCAGATTTCAGATGAAGATTCTAGTTACTGAGCAGCTGATTTTGTCTGAAAGCATCTCTTTTCCATGTGTGTCTCTGGGAATGTACATGGAAATCTAATGAATTTTTAAAAATGCAACATTAAATACTAAATTCCTGATAAGCCCTAGTAGGAACTTGCTTTTCCATAGAAGTTTTGAAATCGCTAAAGCACAACAGAAGCTAACATTATCAGCAGGAAAAACTCAGCTCCTTGAAATGTGTTCATTTTGCAGCTACACCGATCTCCAGCTGGAATGTCCCTCACAATAATTAATTTCCGCCTACAGCACTGTTCTCATGCTCTTGCTGGGAAGGGCACTGCAAAGCCTGGTTCTGTTGTAGCATCTGGAAGCAAAGAAAAGACTCTCCCACTTCTTGCTGCCTCTTTCTCAAAACTGAACTCGGGTGGAAATTTCACTCCCTGTGTATTGCTTTGATTGATGAGATGATATCTAGTCCAGGGCTAAATACATGGTAGTGTTCATTAAATGTTCAATTTACTGGAACTCTTTTCTCCTGACTATTAGTAAGAGTGTAATGGTGCCATTCCCAATTGTTTTGTCACATATCAGCTACACAACCAGGGCCTACATTAGAACTGAGACTCACTTTAATTATTGAATTAACACTATTTCATGGTTGATATGCTTCTTTCTTACCTCTGGGCTTTATATTTACTGGTCTGCTGTGATCTTTTTCCCTATTGGTAAAGAGAGAAATTAATGTATTTGGTTGTTGCTCATGCATTACTCTCCATAACAATGCCAAATTAAATTTTACTTGAAGAGTTTCGCATCAAAACTTTTCCCTACAGCTCCTTATGCATTTAAAAATAAGCAAGACATCTCTCGCTTCACAGTTACAGGCATTTAGTTCCATTTCAGGAACTGAAATGGAACTATTTTTATATACTTCAGTTCTAAGCTCATTTCTTGAAATCTGTAGTCCAGGTTACTGAGGCATAGTAACTGTGAACCTGGGACCTGGCTTGTCCCTGAAATGCGCTGTGCTATAGCCTGTTCAAATGAAATAACATCCAGAGTTTAGATTCTGGAGTACTAAAATACTCAGAATGTTTAGAGATCCAGAATATTTAAGCCTTCATTTATTAAAGATTCTTCATCATTAGGCCCACATTCATATATATCTGTGCAGCACCACAGTAGAGCCTTAGTAGAGACAAACTTGCGTTGGATATATGACAGCTCACCACAACCATCTATTCCTTGCACCCTGCCACATTTAAACTGTCTGAATTAATCTACCAAGCTGATGAGCTTGGCATAAAATATGAAATCATACTTAAGAAAAGCTGAAAATGTGTTATTATAAAATCACACAAATTAATCATAAAAAGAAAACATTGAAGCAAAAACTTCTTCCTCACTTGTTCTTCCTCTGTTCGACTTTTTCCCTATTGCACTGTAATTGTTCTCTCATTTCATTCTCATCAACTTTTCTCTCCAAGGAGAAGAGAAGTTACAACCACTGCTTCATCAGCTCACCTGGAAGAACATGGAAATAACATAGCAATTAATCTATGGAGACATGAACAATTATTCAATAACATGACAATATGGGGGAAGTGATGTTTGTTCCTTTCAGTAACTGGTTCACTTAACATGTCAGCATATTTTGGAAAGACTGTAGTCATGAGCAAACCCTTTCGTTTTCTATGTCTTAAAAGAATCTGTCAGTCGTAGGCCAGTTATTGTCACAGGTGAAGGGGTTGCAATAAAGAGGTTGACTCCCTCAGCTACTCTGTCTTACATTTTATAAATCAAGTCTTTGTTTTTCCACACCAACCTTCTCAGTGTGGCACAATCTCATTTTGTTAGTAAATGTGAAACCACAGTTATCTTTTTACCAGGAAAACTGTTTAGCCTGAATAATTTCATTTTCATCTGACGCCTGAAAGAAATAGAAAAAAGGATTTATTATGATAAAAGTTGGTTCTCCACAATCTTTCTCCAAAATACAAAAGTCAGACAGATTGTGCTGTGCCTTTGAGAGCTGTATGCTCATTTGCTTACTACTGGAATTACACTGCAGATGAAAATATTCAGGGCCACACGGCCTCCTCGGCAGCATTCACTCAGGGGAATACTTAATTTTTAACAGAAGCTATCCTTTGGAGCTAGTTACATGTCATTGAATTTCCTCCAGGAAGAAGGATTGCATGCTTGAGTAACAGTTGCCAAGTTTGGTTCTGTGTTTGTGCTGTGCTTGTTTAAGTTAATGTGAAGGGGACACAGTACCGTGTGTCAGGACAATAACAAGAGCTTTAGGTAGCCTTGTCAAAGCAGGAAATCCATGGTTTGTAAATTCTTTCTCTCAGAGTACATGTTGAAAGCACATTTTTATAAATGGATATTGTACAACAGGAGGTGCTTTCAGAGCTGACAAAGACCTTGGGAAAGTTAATGTTTTGCTATTATTAACTAATCAAGAAACTGTACTCCCTGCTCATTTTTCTATGCAATGAGGCATAATTTTTTTTGTTGTTGGGTAACATTTAATTGTTATGGAACATTAACTGATCATGAATTAGAAGAAATTTCAGTGGAAGAGCCAACAGAATCAGCATGCATAATATTTTACAGGTTTTAATTGTAATTATTTATTAAACTTTCCAGATGATTTTTATATCATAGCAAACCAGTCCTATTATAGGCACTTAGAGTAATGGCAGGAACATTCTATACTAGAAATGACAAAAGGCTGTGACTTTATAAAACGCTTGATTATCCACCTGACAACTGTTGTGTTTCTGACACAAGGAGTTTTCTTGTTAATATTAAAAGAAAACCCAAGCAACTAATAAATTAAACAAAGAAAATCTGAATCAAACTGTTACAGGGTTGCAGTAAGGTTGAGAAAAGGTGAAACAGTTTTGGTGCAAAACTGTCAGATTTATTACATCTACTTCAGCTACGAAAGCAACTGAAATGTTTTAGTTGAGCAATTTTATGAAACTGTCTCAATGAGCTAAAAGTGTCATATGTTACATTTTGTCCTTCTTCAGTCAAGCCTAGTAAAATACCCTATTGAGTCTTCATTTTAAAGCCCTATATACTTAACATGAATTTGAATGGTCTATCTGCATACTAGTCTGCATTAGGAAGAGCTGGCGGGCTGAGGAAAGAGCTAGTTAATCTCTGGTTGGCACCTGCAACATTCTGTCCAGTTCTGGGACAGAACAAATGTCAACAAACTGGAGAGACTCTAGTAAAGGGACATGTGGATAATTAGAGTGTCAGAGCACACAACACACATGGAAGGCTGAAGGAATGGGGCTTGCCTGGAGTACAGAAGCAAAAGGATAGGTCACACTGCAGCCTTTCACTATCTAAAGGAGGATAACAGAGGAGAAGAAGCCAGACCCTTTTCAGGGGTCCACGGAGAAAACATAAGACTCAAGAGTCACAAATTTTAGCAAGTAAAACTTTGTCTATGAATAACTGCTGCCCAGATGCCACCTTCTGGAGATAAATCTCCAAAGAAAGGAATGTGCCCTCTTTCACAGTATCACAGTATCACAGTATCACAGTATTATCAAGGCTGGAAGAGACCTCATAGATCATCAAGTCCAACCTGTCACCACAGAGCTCAAGGCTAGACCATGGCACCAAGTGCCACGTCTAAACTGTGTCTTTCTAATTCTGTTTTTATCCAACAGGAAAATGGTTATTTGCCTCACGTTGCTTTAAAGCCAACCTGGGCAAAGACAGCTGATATTACCTCCTCACTTCTAGCGGAGAGTTAAGTAGGCTCACAGTTTCCTTTCAATGTAAATGAAATCTTACATTTCTCATCTTAAGGTGACTTAATATTCTATCTATTATATGTTACTCATCTACAAACAACTAATCTCAAATTTGCACCTCAAATTCTTACTTCTAACTTTCCATAGCAGCTACCAATGACACAATAAAACTTCAAAGATAGACTAGGCTAGAGTGCTTTGGACATTCAGTGAGACCTGGATAGGCTGGAGAGCTGGGCAGAGAAAAATTTAATGAGGTATAATGAGGGTAAGTGTAGAGTCTTGCAGCTTGGCAAGAACAACCCCAGGTACCAGCTGGTGACTGACCTGTTGGAGAGTAGTTTGGGAGAAAGGGACCTGGGGGTCCTGGTGGACAGCAGCATGGCTATGAGTCAGTAATGTGCTCTTGTGGCCAAGAGGGCCAACAACATCCTGAGGTGGATCAGAAGGGGGGTGTTTAGCAAATCAAGGGAGGTTCTTCTCCCCCTCTACTCTGCCCTACTGAGACCACACCTGGAGTTCTGGGCTCCTCAGTTCAAGAGGGATGTGGAGCTGCTGGAGAGGGTTCAGCAGCAACGATGATGAAGGAGGTAGAGCACCTCCCTTACAAGGAGAAGCTGAGAGAGATGGGTCTCTTTATCTTGGAGAAGAGGAGACTGAGGGGTGACCTCATTAATGTCTATAAATATGTGAGGGGTGGGTGTCAGGAGGATGGCACTGGGCTGTTCTCGGTGTCATGTAGTGGTAGGATGAGGGGCAACGGCTGTAAGCTGGAACATAGGAGGTTCCGCATCAACCTGAGAAAGAACTTCTTCCCAGTGAGAGTGATGGAGCACTGGAACAAGCTGCCCATGGTGGCTGTGGAGTCTCCTTCACTGTAGATGTTCAAGGCCCGCCTGGATGTGTTCCTGTGTGACTTGGTCTAGGTGATCCTGCTGTTGCAGGGGGATTGGACTAGATGATCTTTCAAGGTCCCTTCCAATCCGTAGTGATTCTATGATTCTATGAATAACAGCTTCTACTGTTACTTCCACCACTTACAGGCTCACATACACATCCTTCTTCAGATTCTGGTGGCACATTTCCACATCTCATAACTGTATGACAGAGAATTACAGGACAGGGGAAGTGAATGAAGGTTGGCCTAAATGATTTGTTCTGTGAACACCCCACTGTGTTCCTTTTTCACTGGATCAGGTAACCCCATTATTTCACAGTAATTTGCACAGGCATTTTGCTTTATTTTTGTAAAAAGTCACACTGGAATAAGTTTTAAGTACAGTATAGGTTCATGAGCCATTCATATGCTAATAAGGAATTACAGTTATATAAAATTAAACCTTTTAAAATAGACTGAATAATAATCACTCTCAATAGGGAGAGGTAGGTAGGTTGGCAGTTCTATATTATTATATATGACATTTTTATTTTTAACATTTTCTCAGGCAAAGAAAATAACAATGAACAACCTCTTTCTGTTTGGTTTTTTGTTTGTTATTATAGAGCTGCTTTTTATCTTAATGCTTTGGTAATTTAAATATTTGTGTACACATATTTTGCATATAATGCTCATCACCGACAATCCATAAAGAACCTGTAAATCTGTTGCTCTAATAAATTACTCTTGTTCACGTGAACTAGCCTTGCCGTTCCTCACTGGACACCGCACGAGTCCATAGGTTGTGGCTAGACGAGAACAGAACACACTATCGAGTGAATCCGAGTTATACGGACTCGTAGTGTGGCACTGTCGAGTGAATCCGACCTAGTTATCGGACTCATAGTGTGAAATTGGATATTGCTCAGGATTTGGACTTGTACTCTCTGCCAAATCCACTGCCCCCCCCCTTAACGCAACAGTTTGGTTGGGTTTTTTTTCATACTACTTCTAAGATGTCTTTTACATCTTTTTCTTTTACTCTTTCTAGACCTTGAGTTTCTGACTGGAAAGTAGTTGAGCTCACTTTTGCTCTCTGAGTAATTTTCAAGATTTTCTACTTAAAAAACCCAAGAATGTGTTTGTATCATTGCTGTCCAACAAACTGAACTGGAAAGATGAAATCAGGAACTGATTGAGCACCTGTGAAATACCAACACATCTGAATCCAAATGAATGATCCCATACTTCAGCTCTCCTGCTCTCTAGTCTCACTAGATAAACATCTTTGGACCTTAAATCTTCAAGACACATGCAAACTTGTATTCAAGCATGCACACAAAACTTAAGTTCAAATATCCTGTTGACTAAGCTTAGTCAAGATCCGGAAACTGTTTCTCTGCCTAAATCCCTTGACTCATTTGTCATGCTCCCAGCATGACCACAGGAGCAGGTTATTCACCGGGTAAATTTCATGCTCCTTTTAACTTTTCCATGGCAGCACAATGCACTAACTCAATGCTAGGTCACTTTCCAGTGTCGAAGAATTTTGACCCAGCATTCAACAAAATCCTGATAACTCCTGGAGGGAAAAAAAAAGTTACTCTCTACCTTTGAATTGGTGTTAAGTCTGTGCACAGAAAATGCTTGAGGTCTATTTGCAACCTAGCCATGAAGACCTTTCAAAAGAAAAAATTGGACTTAAGGACACTTTCTCCTCTGTGGTCTGTTTCTGTATTTCACGCAGCAATGTTTTTTTTGTCTCATGAACCAGTCACTCTGGATTCTCTTACGAAGTTCAAGGGAATCCTGCACACCTGACACAAACACCAAGCTCTCCGTCTAGTGACCTTGGAAGCTAAAACACATTCCAGCCCATGCTTCAAGCCCAGATCTGTCTTCTACCCCTGAACCATGTTACAGGTGCTAATGCAGGCTGAGGTTCCTCTGTACTCCTTCCTTGGACTTTAGCCACATTTGAAATGGCACTTCAATAGCCTTCATGCATATATTCTTTATACTTTTGAGTGTAACTTCACCCTGATGGCAGTAGCCGAAATTCAGTACCTTTTTCAAGGTTTTCTGCAATCCATGTGTTCTGCTCTTATAGATATCAATTAGGTTTCTTTGAAAAGAGAACACCTGCACAAAAAAGCAATTTCACTGCTTATACTCCGCATTGCACTAGGTTTTGCTGAAGATATTTGTGCCTGAATAGAATTGTTTTCCCTCATTACCCCACATCTCAGTTTGGTAGTGCAATGAATTTACAATCTTGTATTTATTACTTCAGAGCCCCAACTCTGAAGTAAACAGAAGCAATCTGTAGCAGCTCAAGTTCTGTGCTGTAGCTTTACTTAAGATCAGACTGGTAAAGCAGACAAGGAGTGAAGAGTAACGTAGCTATTTAAGCAGAAATCATTTCAAACAGAGAAATGAATAAAGGAAATAATATTAAAAAAACCATTATAAATTGGGAAATTAATTTTTCCCCCTTTAACTCATAAACAATCAGATGCTTCATTTTAATTGCTTTCAGTAGCACTAAACCAATGCTTATTTTAAGAGCATTTCAAGGGACTGGTTGTGGCGTTTCTCCATTTAAATAACAAGAAAGAAAAAGAAGTGTTATGGAGTGGATGAAAAGCAAATCCTGCAGAGTCTCTGTGTTCTGACAAACTTCTCAGCTCTGTGTGTAGTTCATTAGCTTTAGAACTTTTAGTGATACCACTACATCGACCCATCTGCCCTGGAGGAAATAAGAAATCAAGGTACAAAGATGAGATAGAAAAGTGAAACAGTTAGCCAGTGGTATAATTGTGATTTTTGCAACTATTGGCAGAGAGTGCATGGGATACCCACAAGAAAGCCTAGCTGAAGTAACATCATGTTGTACTCCTGACTGTAAAAGAGAAGTTGAGCAACTCAGGAGCTGTAACTGTAACTTTCCATCTGGAAATAAAACCCCTCTGATGCAAATGGAAAGATTTTCACTGCTTTGAATGGAGCTTGACTGTAGGAGTCACAAAATGTTGTGCTGGTGAATTTGCCAACACTCTCATTCATCTTTTTTTTATCTCTACTCAAATATCCTTATATATTGTCTGAAGAAGTTACCTTCATGTCTAGTCCAAACTCAGTAGCTGCGGTGGCTGGCTCCCGATCTTGTGATCCACTGGGCTGCTGTTGTCTGTACCTGACTGCAACCGTATTGCAGTAGCCTGTAAAGGTGGTAGCCACACCAGGAAATATTTCCTGTGTTTCTCTTTCTGCCAGAAGAATGGGTTGTATCAAGAAGCTGAGATGTGAATGCTGCTTACAGCTACTTCCTACTGTTCCCTCTCCTCCTCCCAACTGCATCCAGCAGAAAAGATATCTCTTCTTTCCCAAGAGCTTCCATAGGCATTGGGACAGGCAGTCACTTCGAAGTATTACAGCAGGATGCTGTTGCCAAGGTGTGAGTAGGCAGGTGATGTTCAGGAGGTAATTGCTACAGTAGAGGAAAATAAGAGTGAATGGAGAACTCTTAGGACATGCATCTTGATAAACTGTATGCTGACAGTACAGACATTTTCAGAAAATATTCACAAAGTAGGAAGTATTTTTCTATCACATTCTTTCAGACATCCTCCAAGATATGAATTTTGGAGTTTTCCAAGATTTGGACACCTATGAGAGGACACCTTTCCTGGGATGGAGGTGAGACTGACCGGTCTGTAGTTACCTGGATCCTCCTTCTTACCCTTTTTGAAGATTGGAGTGACATTTGCTATCCTACAGTCCCCAGGGACCTCTCCTGATCCCCATGACTAAGCAAAGATGACTGAGAGTGGCTTAGCAATGATTTCCACCATCTCCCTTAGTACGTGAGGGTACATCCCATCTGGGCCCATGGATTTGTGTACATCCAGTTTGCTCAACTTATCCCTAACCCAGTCCTCATCAACCAAGGCAGGGTCCTCTCTTGCCTCCACTTCCTCTGGAGTCTCAGCAGTCTGGAGCTTAATATCAAGACAATCCCCAGAAGTATAGACAGAGGCAAAGAAGGTGTTGAGTATCTCTGCTTTCCCTGTATCTTCTGTCTCTAGGGTACCAACCTCATTCAGCAGGGGGCCTATGTTGCCTCTAGTTTTAGTTTTACCTGCAATGTACTTGAAGAAGCCCTTTTTGTTGCCCTTGACCTCTCTTGCAAGGTTTAATTCCAAGCACACCTTGGCTTTTCTAGTTGTGAGGTCCCTTCCAATCCCTAATGATTCTATAATTCTATGATTCTATGACCTTGTATTTGAACAAGATTTACTTTAAAGATAATTATGACTTTAAATCTTCTTTCAGAAATGTTTTGGGGAACACTTGGGCTGGGTGTCTTTAGCTTGGAGAAAAGGAGACTGAGGGGTGACCTCATTAATGTTGATAAATATGTGAAAAGTGAGTGTCGGGAGGATGGAGCCAGGCTCTTTTCAGGGTCATCTACTGATAGGAGAAGGGGCAATGGATGTAAACTGGAACATAGGAGATTCCGCATAAATACAAGAAGGAACTTCGTCACAATGAGGGTGACAGGGTGCTGGAACAGGCTGCACAGAGGGGTTGTGAAATCTTCTCTGGAGGAGTTTAAAACCCACCTGGATACGTTCCTATATGACTTGATCTAGGGGATGGTGCTCTGGCATTGGGATTGGACTGGATGACCTTTCGAGGTCCCCTCTAATCCCTGATGTTCTGTGAGTCTGTCAGAGATTTTGTTACACTTACGCATATCCCTATGATCATCAAGTGCTGTCAGATTATTTCAAAGTAAAATAGATTGCGATTCACATAGCATGGAACAGTTCCTATTTAAGCCATTAGTAGGAGGTTACCTAACCTCTCTGGTGATTCCACCTTGACAACCTCCTTCGTGTTGTGAAGGCTGCTTTTAGCGGCCAAGGGTTTATCCTGAGATGAAATTAACCAATTAACTTAGTTACTGTGCTAACGGACCGAAATGAAAACAAAAGAAGTGTTTGAAACCCCTTATAAGCTTCAAGGAAAACCAAAACTTACTTGATTTGGGGAAAACCAAGACATGTGTAATTCATCCCATATAAAAAGACCACAAAAAGACACACAGAGATCAATCACATGTTCTTAGATAACTGGGCCAAGGTGATATCTTCACTCTCTCAAAAGGAAGAGAATTACAGCAGTTTTTGCTCCTTGTTGAAACATGGAATCCTTTCAGTGCATGCGCACGTCCTACAACATCCTTGTCTGCTTTAAAGTCCAATCCCATTCCATGTGCTTCCAAGGCAGTCCCCCATTTCTGTCCTAAATAAAGAATTATTTTCCCCTTTAAGCAGCATTTCTTTTTGCCTTCACATGGTTTCTATATCATGACTATTCATTGTGTATATACAAGGATAAGAGGTGCTCCACAGAGTATATTACATATGCTAAACCTTAATCCACATTGATACATCCTTGAAGAACTGCATCATCGACTGAAAGATACTTCTCCAACATCTCTCATTATTCATGGTTCATTGACGTGATAGTCCCTAATGGCTCCCTCAAAGCCATTACACTGTGCTATATAAATGTGAGCTCTTAATCCATGGATCATTGGCATGATATAATGCAACATTCTTTCAAAACCGATGCACTCTATCAAGTGAATGCATACTATTAGAGAGCCTTAATTTATGGATTATTGTTGCAATTGATCATTAGACTTCCTTTGGGGCTCCTATAGTCTATTCTGTTAAGGTGTATTTGGTGACCACTAATCAGTGGATTATTGACACAAGAAGTTTAATCTGGTTTTGGAAAAAAACTCACACAGTGGAGGAATCTCTTACTGGCTTTTTTAGACTCCTTAGTTCAATGACTTATTTTTAATTTCTTTTATTTTAATGCCTCATTACCAGTTACTTACACAAACAAACAGGTTCACATGCACAAATGGAATTTTGTATTCAACCTAGTAAAATAAGATTTTAGCTTTCCCTTCTATTATTTGAGAGATCAGAAATAAAACGGCACAGTCAAAAATATATGTTCTGCCTTGAAGTTGCGGCTCTGAGTCTTCTTCACTCTATGAGCACAAATACTATTATATTTAGAGTAGCAGAGATGGTAACAGCATTCATGAAATGCATCATGATTTTTCAGGCATGTACTTTTAAACAGATTTTCTTACACAATTCCTCTATTAAAATTCCTAAAGTTATCAACCCAGACCCTAATGATTTGTACTCTTGAGATTAACCTTTTAATGTTTCACTAATAGTAAAGTTCTTATTGTAGCCCAGTGACATTCCTCTATTTCTGGACTGTAGGTAATAAAATGGCTAAATCTCATCTCATAAACCTCCATAGCTTACATTCTTGCGTATTTCTGGTACTATTGTAGTGGTGGGTGTTTGGGATGGGAAACTTCTGAGTTGCTCAGAATGCACACCTTCCAATCCACTAAGGGGCAAAAGGATTGAGTCCAAGGTTCTTATGTTGCTTGGCTCCCAATCTGGGACACAGCTGCAGTGAACTGTCTGCTTACCTCCTCATGAAATCTTATCTATCTGTTTCAGCAAATCAACTTTTCCCACCAAAAGAAAATATCGGCTTTGCTACAGTATTTCTAATAATCTGTTTTTCTTCTCACTCAGCTCCCTCTGACCTCCAATTCATGTCAATAAGGCACAGATCTAGGACTGATACAATGACTGTAGAATCTCAGTTTTCAGGAAAAGATTTTCTTTTTTAGCCTTAGTGGTTCCTAAGAAAAACTTGGAATGTGAACTGAATGCATTGGCTTTACTTACAGCTGTTCAGAGACACGAAAGAGGAGCAGCAGATGGTGAAGCATCAGTGGTTGCTACAGCACAAAGCCAGCAAGAAAGCCACTTGCTCCCACACCTGCAGAAACAGGCATGATTCTCATTTTTTGGGGTTGGGGGTGTCTGTATGAAAGGCTGGTTAAGAGGAGAATTCTGTCTGGGGAATGGACATGGAAAGTAAGCAGATATGACTGTGGCAACAACAGCAGGGAATAAGATCAGGAGGAAAGTTTGCTCACTCTTCCCTGTCTCATCACCTGTCTCAGAGACTCAGACATTTGCTGCTATCAACCAGCGTATGTGGTTTCCTGTCTGAGAAGTTCTTATCTGCTGATCTTGGTTTTTTTTTAAGTGATAACTTCCATTACAGCTAAGTATTTTGGTTTTGTAAAGCCTGCATCCTTCCACAATGAAGGATTGCCATATAAACTTTGCTGTGGCATAGTGTAAGACATGTGAATTCCCTTAGCCCTATTTTTAGACTTCTATGAACAAAAAAATAGCAAAATCAATTTAAACCAGATAGGCCAAATAAACAAAGGGAATGGGGGAAGCATCTTAGCTGAGAGCATATGTGGTTTTTCCAGCTAAGAGCATGTATTTCCAGAAACCATGGCAGGGTCGGTGGGGCACAGTAGGTAGTATAGGATCTAGATCTGACATGTTAAAATGAACACAATCTGATGGAGATAACTTCAGCAAGTTATTTTATGTGTCTTCCTTCTGTGTTTTTAGAAGAGAAAATCTAAAATTTCCATTGATTTTAGGGAATGCAAACAAATTATTTTAACTAATGCACTACTATTTGCCTCACAGCAGTGTTCAGCATAACTCCACAGAATTACTTTACAAGATGCAGTTCCTCATCAGAATTGCTCTGAAGGCAAATCTGCACTGAGAGATTCCCACCAAAGTGTTTTGCTTCACTGCAGGTGGCTGCCTTCTCAGATGTACTCATTCCACTGTTTGTGTATCTGTGCTTTAAAGCACACTGGTGAAATGACCTTTGGTGGGCACAGTAGTTGTTTTTTGAACCCTGCTGTTTTCACTGGTCCCAATTACAGAACAGACCGTGAAGTGTGGTTTGGGAAGGGAATACGTAGTGGGACATTAGCTTGCCTGTGCAAGGGTGGGACAAGGACTTCTAAAATAGTTAACATACGATCAAATTTTCATACAATTATTTGGGTTGAATGGACTTTAAAGATCATCTAGGGCAACCTGTTCCAGTGCCTCACCACTCTTGTGAAGAATTTCTTCCTTATATATAAACTAAATCTTCTGTCCTTTAAAGTCATTACCCCTTGTCCTACAACTAACTGCTCTTGTAAAAAGTCCTCCAGCTTCCTTGTAGAGGCTACTTATAAGGTCTCTGTGGAGGTTTCTCTTCTCCAGGCTGAACAATTCCAACCCACTCGATCACTCTTCAGATGAGAGGTGTTGCAGCCCTGTGATCGTCTTTGTAGCCCTCCTCTGCACTTGTGTCCTAATTTGAGCTAGAACATAATAATTCTGTTCAGTGGCTTTACTTTTGAGCTCAGGTTCTTCTAATAACTGCCATTTCTGCAGGTAAAGCCACACTTGTGCAGACAGTGGCTCTTCTACAAGTGACAGTGCTTGTTGGTTACTGTTGCTATCAAGAGCTGGTGTGCAGAAAGGCTTTTGCTTGTCTTTTCTTCTGTGAAGAGGAGGGGGCACTGTAAGTTGGAAGCCACACCTGAGAAGATGAGTGGGCAGGAAACACATATTCCATTCCATATGTGTCATGTTTGGTATAAAGCTGAGGGATCACAGAGTCAGGCCCACTTCTTCAATGGCCAGTATCCAATGTGGACTCTCTATCTTCTGCCTTCAATCTCAATATCTGTATTCCTGAATCCAGCTCCCTGATCTAGCTTGTGTCAGCTGGCAATCCTAGTTTGACACCCTAGCTCTGGTTCAGCTCTGCAGTCTCAGTGGTGATCGTGTTGTAACTGCCTTTGGAAGAGCTGGGTTTGGTGTTTTTGTATATGTTTGTATCTATTTGACATTAATTATTATTTTCATTAAGGCTATTTTAGTTGTCTTTTCCAATTCCTAAGTATCTTTCCTTTATTACTTTTCTGTTCTCCTTTGGGAAGGGAAAAGAGCTGACAGAGAGCATCTGTCATTTTTCTAGTGCCCAGCCAGAATGTGTGACAGCTCACTTCAACAGGTTCATTTTATTCTGATGCTGGGAGGATACAGTCCTCCACGTGGAGCTGAGAATCACTTCCCTTCACCTGCTGTCCACACCTTTTTTGATGTAACCTAGGATTGCTTGGCTTTGTGGCCTGCAAGTGCAAATTTCCAGGTCATGTTGGGATTCTCTTTAACCAACAATCCCAAAGCCTTCCTCACAGAGATCTTTTCAATCCATTATCTTATCTGCCCAGCTCTTACTTGTACCTGGGGTTGTTCCTACCCATCTGCAGGACCTTGAACTTCATGATGTTTGCATGGGCCATGTCTCAAACTTGTCCATGTCCCTCTAGATGGCATCCCTTCCATCCAGTTTGTCTATCTTAAGGAATGTAAACAAATTATTTTAACTAATGCACTACTACTTGACTCACAGCAGTGCTCAGCATAACTCCACAGAATTACTTTCCAAGATGCTATTTCTCATTAGAATTGCTCTGAAGGCAAATCTGCACCAAAAGATTCCCACCAAACTGTGGTGTCCCACGCAGTTTGGTGTCATCAGTAAACTTGATGAGTGTGTGCTCAATGCCACTGTCCATGTCACCAACAAAATCCTTTAACAACACTGGGCCCAACACCAACCTCTGGGTAATGCCACCTAATCATTGGTCTCCACTGGTTATATTGAGAGACCTCCCATAATGCTGGATATTATATGGAGTTTATACTAATATTAGTGGTAGTAGAATGAAGATTTCAGCTGTTCTGTTATGTTGTTTTTGCAGACTTGTTTTGTGGAGTGTATATAAACAACCAAGATGGCGAAAAACGCTTTCCTGGCTTTTTGAGAAATTGAAGCAAACGTGGAAATAATGTAAAAACACTATACATATTTTCCTTCTTCTAATGGCCTCCAGGTTTCTGTGATTGAAAGATGTAATGAAAAGAAATATTTAAAACCAGTCTTGATTTTCCCTTTAAATTATAGCAGTGCTACCATCTGTTGCTACATTAACTGCTCTCGTGAAGTTGCTAAATGATATCTTGTTAGTGATGGAAGATAATGAGATGATAAGGGCAAAATTCATTGACCTTTCAAAGCTTTTGATTCACTAAATGACACTGTTTGATAAGCTAATTAAATCTTGCTTTTTCTGCAAGAATGATGACTTGGTTCTGGTCTTATTTGATTAAGAAGAAAAATCAGTGACTGTTTTAGGTTATCAATTTGATTTATTGCTATCACTATTGAAAGGTGCCTTAGGGCTCAAGAATTGATTTACTTTTTATTTAGTTCTAAATTATCTCTGAGATATTTGTGATAAGACCTAAATTCACTTACATGGCATTTGATAATGCTATTTTGCACAACAGTTCTGTAATATCTCTGCCTTAATATGCTTGCTTCCAAAATCATTATAATAAAAGCGTTTAGAAAGATAAATGTGAGATTAAGATAAAAGGCTAACTTCATCCCTGTTTCCCAGGAGACTTGTCTGAGGGGAAAGAGACACCGAGCTAACAGTAAGTCTGTAATACATTATCAGAGAATAATGTGATCAGTCTGGATGTTTCACTCATGGCATTCCTACACAAATGCTCTAAGAGAAAAGTGTGCAGGACCCAGTTCTGCAAAACACTCACTCATGTGCTTGTTTTTCTAGGCATTTGAACAGTTTACATTTTATGTCCTTTCGCATATCTTTGGGATTCCAATTTGGTTTGATGAGACCTCTCATGCTCTTTAACTCAGCGTGTGCTTCTGAGACAAGCTCATAGTTCACAAGGAGAAAACTGAACAATAAATACTGCTAAAGCTACTGAAGAAAATAGCAAAAAGCACGAAGTCTGCTATGAGGAGCGTGTACAATACAATATATTCCTGATTTGATGACAGCCTACTATTGCCAGATACTTTATGATAAATATTGGTTAGTCATCTTACATATCACTATTTTTAGTTGGGTTATTTTATGAAGTATGATATCTCAAAGTGTAAAAAATATTTTACAGAACTACGTATATTACATCCATTAATCTAACTTCATGGTCAAACTTCTAATCTCCCTAAAAACTGATACTATGACTCACAGCTTGTTTTTCTTTAAATTGTATTGACAGATATTATTAATACATCTTGCCTTAATTTTATTAGGTTTAAATAGATTTTTTTATTTCCCATTACTTGAACTGCAGTGCTGCCAGAACGACTGCACTCTAGTTGGTCAGGAAATTTCAAAGACAGTGGTGCTACATTAGTATTTTTCAGTGTGGAGACCCTGTCTTGGAGTACAAATGCTTTAGTAGAGTGGATGCAGCTGTTCTGCTTCACTTGGCTTTACTGTGAGACTGGAGGTCTGGGAATACTCAACGTACTTGTTTGGGCACAGCCATATGGTGAGACCATTGGAGAACACTGCAGTTTAAATCTACTGTTTCTACATAACAAGACTCTGAAGCAAATTCTGCGTATCACTCTTCTAAGATACCATTGCCCTTACTACAGTGCAGTGGAGCACAGAGTTATGAAGTAAGGTGTCCAAAACAGATCTGGGGACAGCTAGAGCTAGTTGTTCCTTTTTCACATGTCCAAGAATGTGAACACTGCACCAGGCAGTGCTAAATGGCATGGCTACTGAAATGCAATACTGACCTGTCAGAAATGTTACAAGCCTACAGGGTTAGAGGAAATATTACTTTGCAGTTCAACCAGTTGCAAACTGGATCACTAGTTTTCAAGCATTCACATAAATTAATGTAGAATGCCACAAACTCTCTGTGACCAGAATTCCTATTGGCTTCCCAGAGAGACCAGTTTTTGTCAGATTTACAGAAATAGTTCATAGAAGGTTTGATTGTTCAATAAATGAAACTGTGTAAAGCACATTTTTTTGTATCAAGTCATGTCTGCTTTATTCTCCAAACTTCTCTTTTCCTGTTTCCAATTTCATTTCCCAGTCATGCAGAACAATGTGGTTTAACCCAAAAAGGAGACATAGTAAAATGAAAAAGGGTGGCATACCCTGTAGCATGCAAAATGCAGCCTGACAGTGGTGCTGAATGCTAATGAGGAATTATTTGGTCTCACCCTAGTCAGTCTTGATCAGATAATTAATTCAGGGCTGACCATATGACCTGAATTTCTGATGGCAATTGCTGCATAATATATTTTTTTTCAATGTGTGAACAGGTGGTTCACAAAATACATTAATTTTAAACAAAATAAATTCCCTTCATTTCAGTTTTTCAAAAGCTTAGCAGTATGTATGCTTACAAAATACCTTTAAATGTAAGGTAATAGCATTTCAGACTCAAAGACCCTTTCTTCAAGATCGCTGCCCATGTAGAGGTCTGCTGTATTAGTTTCTAAGCATGGTGGAATTATCAAATTGTTATGTAGGCACTTCAGGTTATCTTAAATTCCTACCGTTAAACATCTATTTATTAACTAAATGCTATTCAAACAAATATTCAGATCTACTAGTTCACCTTGGATAACTGAAAACATAGATACTTTCTACATGCAGAAAAGTAAAAGATTAATGGCCTGTGTATTACTTTATGCATTACACTTTGTGCTTTTTTGGTTTTGTCTTGCCTTGAAATTTTCTTTAAAATCCTGGGAGACTACAATGGGTAAGTGATATTAGGGAGAGAAGATAGATTTTATTTGCTTTGAATATGTACCTCAATACTTTCATCTAATGAATATAGGTAAATTTGGAATGGAAGCAAATGTAGTCTCTGAGGAAATCACATTCCTTCTCTTAGGAAATCACACAGATATAGCATGTGAGGATCTGAATTGGTAAGTGCTGCCTTGGAGAAACAAAGACAGTATGTGCTGTTACTTGTGAAACTTGATATTTAAAGTCTGACACCTTGGATTCTAGCTAAAATATAAAGAAGGTCAAGATATCATTTCCCCCTTGTCACATAGTTACAGATTGTCAGAAAAAAAGATTTCATTGAGCGCTTTTGATGTGAATGAATAACTATTTATATGGAGTATTTGGACAAAGTGGACCTGGAATAGAGGATATGAATCTTGTTTCTGTGGTGCTTTAGATTTGTGGAAATGGTCTACTCTGAGTCAGAAAATAAATTTGGAGAATAGTAGAGAAAAAAGATTTGATGTGTGATCTTTAGTGCAATCACAGAAAACTCAATGTCAGAAGATTCATAGCGGTTATACTAAGACCAGTGATGGCCCTTATCTTTGGAGGGAGGACTGACTATAAATCAGCAGGAATGTCTTAGTTAGAAGAAGGAAACGGGAAATGAAAATGCTCCATGTTGCAGTATGACCTCTTCTGGTGGATTCCTGAGCATGAGTACTTGGGAACCTACTGCATTAAAATCAAAGCAAAGAAACTGAAACAAAATAAAAAGAAATTAACACTGGAAATATTAGTTATCACAGTTTAGTAGTCATCACCGTAACAGACTCTCAAGGCAAATGGAAGGTAAATGGCAAGTCTTTGAATTACATATGGTGCATTTCTGTTCTCGTTGAAAGAATTAACATCCAGAGTAATGAGACAGTGTAGTACCCCTTTAGGGGTTCAAGGGATTTTCTGCTTTATGCCATCTGATATTTATTATGAGGCTTTGATAACTGATTTATATGCAACATATACAAATGTATGTAATGCATCAATTCAGAAGTCCATTCAAGCCAACATCCTGTCTCAAATACTCAACACTTTCTTGTTATAAAGGAGAAAAAAAGTAAGAACAGACATGTAGCGATTATTTTCCTACTAAAATATCCCAGTATCCTTGAACTTGCTGAGGCAGAATGCATTCCACTCATTGTATTTAACAGCTACTGATGGGTGTAATGTCCATAGCTTTTCCTAATCCTCTCTTCAGATCTAGTTATATTTATTTGGCTGTCATTAACACAGATTATATTTCTTTTCGAGGCAGCAGGCTATTGATGTATGAAGCAAAACTGCTTACCTCTATAAAATGTGGAACTTGGGTTATGTGCTCCAGTTTCCTATGTCAGCTGCATGGGATAGGAGACCCTCAAGGGCTTATCTCAACATCTACCTGGACCAATATTTAATGTCACTGGTTGATCATAGGATCATAGGATCATGGGATGTTAGGGGTTGGAAGGGACCCAAGAGATCATCGAGTCCAACCCCCCTGCTGGAGCAGGATAAAACTGTCTAACACAGATCACAGAGGAACGCATCCAGGCAGCCCTTGAAAGTCCCCAGAGAAGGAGACTCCATGACCTCCCTGGGGAGTCTGTTCCAGTGCTCCGTGACCCTCACAGTAAAGAAGTTCCCCCTTGTGTTGAGGCGGAACCTCCTCTGCTGCAACTTACACCCATTGCTCCTTGTCCTATCAGCTTATCAGGTCCAAGATGAATTAACCAATTAATTTAGTTAATGTGTTAATGGATCAAAACAAACAAACAAAGCTCCAACAAACCAAAGATGGTTAAAAACCACTTATGAAAATAAGAAGCAAAACCAAAGACTTGCTTAATTTGAGGAAAAACAGCAAGATACATTTTATTTCTACAACATAAAATCCCAACATAAAGAAATACAGAGATTAATCATGTTCTTACATAACTGGGCCAAGCTCCTATCTCTACCCCCTCAAAGGGAAGAGATGTCCAGCAGTTCTTGGTCACAAGATCAACACAGTGTTGATCTTTGAGTCAGTGCATGTGTCCCTCAGCATCAGCTGGTGTTCTAAGGGCTAGTTCTCTCCTCCGTGCTCTTCCAAGCTAGTCTTCCAGCATTCAGAATGCTGTGGCCACAAATGAGGGAAGTACTCTCCATTTCAGCAAGCAATGGAAAGAACTTTCACTCTGTTCACCACAGTCCAAGGGCAAGATGGCTGCTGTGCTCAGCTCCAGTGACAATATGTGTCCTCTCTGAACAATGGAATGAAGAAGCAGAAGCAGGAAACTGGAAACAGGAAGCTCTAAACCAGTTGTACCAGTTCACAGTGTTGCTTATTAACTTGGAAGAACTTGGAATTCCAAGCAGAACTTCACAAGTTGCCATAGCTACTTTCCCAATGCCGCAGGCAAAAAACTAGCTCAAATTCAAAACACAAGAGACAGACAAAATATTCTTTAGTAAATTTGAGTAATGATAATTAAGAATATGGGATGTGCTGTGGGTTGCATCAAATCTGCATGTTAAAAATAGCTTTTGTATTAACATTTATATTGGACGCTTGAAGGAGGAAGTTGTTATCTTTTTACTGACAGTTTGTCAACAGTGCATTTTGGTGTTTACTTTTTTAGTAACAAATTTAATTGTTTAGCTGTTTTGACTAACAGATCAACATTTACACCATATTTATATGTTGACATTTGAAAAAGAAAAGGTGATGTTTTGACACATTTCAACCTTGGAAGGATAGTCTTCCTTTTTTTTGTGAATCAGACATTTAATCATTTAAATAAGAGGGTTTTTTCATGCTGCTAATTTATCAAATATATTAACTTTTGAATCAAGGAAACTCGTGTTACAGGAGATGGAATTTTGGGTTGGCATAGTTTGAATTATCTCTTTTTCCTCTCTAAGATAAAAATTCTGCTGATCACATATGAAAAAGATTTAGGACTATCCACAAGCCTTCTTCAGTTTGCTTGACTGAGAGCCGTTAACCAGGCAACTGAGTCATTAGGCAATATAAAGGACTCATTAATTGCTTCTAATGGAGGTGCATTAAGATATCTTTTCAGGATATGTTTGTCTTTGCCTGTACTCTGACTCTTGCAATTATTATTTTAAAAATTTTTTTGATAAATAAAACATCCAGGCGGAAGTGTAAAATGCTTGGCTCAGAATTCAGGTAATTTAATCTAGGACTGAGGCATGCATGTGTGTATGTGTCTTTGAACATCTGTAGTTGAACCTGGGATAAAACACTTATTATTTCACTGCTAATATTGACTTCCATAACTTTTACGATTCAAAGTATTTGTGGATTCAGAATTTATGATCTGGTGGTAAATTTTGCCGTTTGGGCAACTAACCGTGACTAGCTGAGCATTGCGTGCGTGCGTGGCTACGTGAGCGGTGACGTACCGGGGTGAAGCTATATTCAACAGTCTTAGGAGAATGAAGAAAGACCTTAGGGCATTAGGACGTTCTCTGAGGGACTCTGGGGCACAAATTTTCTTCTGTTCATTATTTCCTTTTTGGAGTGAGGACATGGGTGAGAACAGAAGGAATAAGTCCATCAACGCCTGGCTACGAGACTGGTGTTACAGGCAGGGCTTTGGGTTCTTTCAGACACCAGGCTTAGTAGATACAAATGGGAGGGGTTTAACTCAGAGGGGGAAAAGGGTTCTGGGGCAGGAGTTAGCAGGGCTTATTCAGAGGACTATAAACTAGATTCGAGGTGGGGGGGAGTTGATGGGCAAGCACCAGTGGGACAGAGCTCTGATCTTAAAGAAAACCAGATGGCCTCTCGCTGTCCTAGGGTGAAGTCAGAGTGCTCAGCTCACTCCCTGAAATGCCTGTACACCAATGCACACAGCATGGGGAATAAGCAGGAGGAGTTAGAAATCTGTGTACAGTCAGGTGGTTACGATTTGCTAGCGATTACAGAGACCTGGTGGGACAGCTGGCATGACTGGAATGTGGCCATGGACGCCTATGTCCTATTTAGAAAGGACAGGTCAGCAAGGTGGGGTGAAGGAGTTGCCCTCTATGTGAGACAGCAACTGGAATGCATTGAGTTCTGTCCAGGGACAGCAGAGGACAGAGCTGAGAGTTTGGGGGTGAGGATTAAGGGGCAGGCGGGCATGGGGGACACTGTTATGGGCGTCTACTACAGGCCCCCAGATCAGAATGAGGAAGTTGAAGAGGTCTTCTACAGCCAGCTGGCAGCAGCCTCACAGCTACAGGTCATAATTCTCATGGAGGATTTTAACTACACAGATATTTGTTGGAAGACACACTCAGCGAGCCACCCGCAGTCCAGAAGGTTCCTTTAAGTGCATTGGTGACAATTTCCTGATGCAAATGGTGAAAGAGCCCACTAGGAGAGGAGCACTGGAATGGGCTGCCCGCGGGGGTTGTGGAGTCTGCCTCACTGGAGAGGTTTAAGACCCACCTGGATATGTTCTTGTGTGACTTGGTCTAGGTCATCCTGCTGTGTCAAGGGGATTGGACTAGATGACCTTTCGAGGTCCCTTCCAATCCCTAAATGATTCTATGATTCTATGATTCTACTTTTCAAGGAATACCTTTTTTAAAATTCTCTATTCCCATACGCATTATCTCTAGAGGTGGGACATTTGCCTGTCTTACTACCTAAAGTAATTAAGTCCTTAAGTGCATTGGTAACAATTTCTTAATGCAAATAGTGAAAGAGCCCACTAGAAGAGGAGCACTGCTGGATCTTGTACTCACCAACAGGGCAGGTCTTGTTGAAGCAGTGAAGGTTGAGGGTTGCCTTGGTTGCAGTGACCATGAGATGGTGGAGTTCAGGGTCTCGTGTGGTAGCGACAGAATAGCTACCAGAACCTCAACCCTGGACTTCAGGAGGGCCAGCTTTGGCCTTCTCAAGCAATTGCTAGGGGACATCCCGTGGGAAGGGGTACTGGGAGGCAAGGGAGCTCAGGATAGCTGGCTAACATTCAAAGACCACCTTCTTGCAGCACAAGAAAGGAGTATCCCAATAAGGAATAAGTCAAGGAAGGGGGCCAAAAGACCTGCGTGGTTAACCAGGGAACTACTAGGCAAACTGAAGAGGAAGAAGAAGGCCTATAAGTCATGGAAGGAGGGGGTGGCCACTTGGGGTGATTATAAGGCTCTGGTAAGAGAATGTAGGGATGCAACTAGAAAAGCCAAGGCCTCCTTGGAATTAAACCTTGCAAGAGAGGTCAAAGGCAACAAAAAGAGCTTCTTCAAATATATAGCAAGTAAAACCAACACTAGGGGAAGCGTAGGCCCCCTGCAGAATGAGGTGGGTGCCCTGGAGACAGAGGATGCAGAAAAGGCAGAGACACTGAACACCTTATTTTCATCTGTCTATGCTTCTGGGGATTGTCTTGATATTAAAATCCAGACTGCAGAGGAGGTTGAGGCAACAGGTGAGCCTGCCTTGGTTGATGAGGATTGGGTTAGGGATAAGTTGAGCAAACTGGATGTGCACAAATCCATGGACCCAAATGGGATGCACCCGAGATGGCGGAAGTCATTGCTAGGCCACTCTCCATCATCTTTGCTAGATCCTGGGTAACGAGAGAGGTGCCTAGGGACTGGAGGATAGCAAATGTTACCCCAATCTTTAAAAAGGGAAAGAAGGAAGACTCGGGTAACTATAGACCGGTCAGGCTCACCTCCATCCCAGGAAAGGTGATGGAACAATTTGTACTAGAGGCNCTGGACAGGCTGGAGAGCTGGACAGAGAAAAATCTAATGAGGTATAACAAGGGTAAGTGTAGAGTCTTGCATCTGGGCAAGAACAACCCTAGGTACCAGCAGAGGTTGGGGCTGACCTGTTGGAGAGTAGTTTGGGAGAAAGGGACCTGGGGTTCCTGGTGGACAGCAGGATGACCGTGAGCCACCAGTTGGGCAAGAGGGCCAACAGCATCCTGGGGTGGATCAGAAGAGGGGTGTTTAGCAGATCAAGAGAGGTTCTTCTCTCCCTCTACTCTGCCCTGCTGATACCACACCTGGAGTATTGTGTCCAGTTGTGGGCTCCTCGCTTCAAGAGAGATGTGGAGCTGCTGGAGAGGGTCCAGCGTAGGGCAACGAGGATGATGTAGGAGGTGGAGCAATTCCCTTACGAGGAGAAGCTGAGGGAGCTGGGTCTCTTTAGCTTGGAGGAGACTGAGGGGTGACCTCATTAATGTCTATAAATATGTGAGGGGTGGGTGTTGGGAGGATCGAGCTGGGCTATTCTCGGTGTCATGTAGTGATAGGGCAAGGGGCAATGGTTGTAACTGGAACATAGTAGGTTCTATATAAATATAAAAAGAAACTTCTTCACGGTGGGTGTGACGGAGCACTGGAAGGGGCTGCCCACGGAGGTTGTGGAGTCTCCTTCACTGGAGGTGTTCAAGGCCCGCCTGGATGTGTTCCTGTGTCACTTGATCTAGGTGTTCCTGCTGTTGCAGGGGGATTGGACTGGATGATCTTTTGAGGTTCCTTCCATTCCGTAATGATTCTATGATTCTATGATAGTAAAGAATTGTCTTCAATCTGGAGTTTAAGCAGTGATACTTACTGTCCACAGCCATTTTCTAGATACTGTCATATGAATAAAGAAGATTACTACTAAATCTTCCTGAATAAACATTGTGTTTTTTGAAGCTTGAAATTTCTGTGTGTGTCAATTTCAGACCTAAGAAATTGGCCAATTCACACTTTGAATATTTGCATAATGTTTATTATTGACGAGCCTTGTAGTTATAACAGAATTAAGCATGAAACCCCTCTCTTATAAGAGTGATACCGGTCTCCAAATGTCTGGTTCTGCAGGTCTTTCTCTTCTCCTCTGTTTCCTTTGGATATCCCTTGCAGAATCATTGGAGAAGAACTTTTACCCACCTACTCTACTTTACCCACTCTACTTTAACGCACCTCTACTTTACTTTTACCCACCTCTACTCATGCCACTTCTGCAATGCCTTGAATAAGATGCACTAAAAGTGAAAAATCTTTTTGTATCTGTTAAATTTAAGTGATGAAAGAGCTCCTTGAGATGCTGTTTAAGGATTTTATCTTGTTCATATTATTTTCTTGATTTTCATTTGGATCTTTTCTCTTTTGTGCTTCTTGGCAATACTCTCATCTACTGAATCTACTCTCATCTATTGCTTCACAATACCATTAATGAGAAAAATGAATAATATTTTCTGGAATGCAAGTATTTTTTTATATGTGACTCTAAATATTGTCACTTCTGAAATACTGAAGTAAAGAAATGATTACTGTGGTATTACAAGCTTTTAATTGAAGTAAGGTTGCAGCCTAACATTACTACAAGCTTAAAAATAATTATTCTTAGGTAAATATTATGATCACAGGCTATGAGATTAAAATTGTATTCCAGCTTAACCACTTAACAGCAAATTAGTAAAGAAAACAGAAACACTGAACATTTCATACATATAATTTCACGGTCTGTATTGGTTTTAGGGTGGCATTCAAATTATTTGCTTTATCTTTAATTATATCCTACCTTTGCTAGCAGTTCTGGCAAATTATATGGTGATGATGTAGTTAGACACAAAAATAATTATTAAAAAAACCCTTTAAAATATACCAGTAAAACTCAAAGTGTTAATAACACTAATCCAGAAACTCCTAACCCTAACCACTACCACAAATTATGCAGTCGTGTTTCCCACATTTGGGGAAATCGCAGGGGTCAGCACACCCGGAGTGCAAAGGATGAGCCTCGCCCTGGGAAAACCACCTTAGTAATGAGTGATATAAAAAGGAAAATCTTAGTGCAATGCTTCTAAATAAACACTGAAAGAATCACTGGTGAAAAGTCAGTACCCCACTGATATTAGAGCCCAGGTATGTATGAAGTCTCTCTGTTTCAATCCATTTGTTAGCGAGGTATGTCTATATTATGAAATAGTTTTTCTGCGAGAATTTCTATCTCTCCAGACTAAAGAAACTCTTACATTTGTTCTTCCCTTCTCTCTGGGTTGGAAAGGTAACGAAGTAATAGTCCAATGCTTCACAGGTGAGGCACTTATCATGAATCAATGAAGAAATTATATCTGCTTAATCCAGAACTTTCCCAGGACTGCATCTGTTTTACATATGACTATTTGCCAAAAGCACTCTGCAAGCTTACACAGAATTCTAGCATGAGGGATAAGCAGAAGGAGTTAGAAACCTGTGTCCAGCTGGGTGATTATGATCTGGTAGCAATTACAGAGACACGGTGGGACAGCTCACATGACTGGAATGTGGTCATGGATGGCTATGTCCTTTTCAGGAGGGACAGGTCAGCAAGGTGGGGTGGTGGAGTTGCCCTTTACATGAGAGAGCAACTAGAATATATTGAGTTCTGTACAGGGGTGGATGAAGAGACAGTTTAGACTTTGTGGGTGCAGATTAAGGGGCAGGCTGCCTTGGGTGACACTGTTATGGGTGTCTATTACAGACTACTAGATCAGTATGAGGAAGTTGATGAGATCTTCTCCAGGCAACTGACAGCAGCCTCACAGCTACAGGCCCTGGTTCTCATGGGGGATTTTAATTACCTAGATATCTGCTGGAAGACCTACTCAGCCAGCCATCCACAATGCAGGAGGTGTCTTCAGTGTATTGGTGACAATTTCCTGATGCAAATAGTGGAGGACCCCACCAGGAGATGAGCACTGCTGGATCTTGTACTCACCAACAAGGAGAGTCTGGTTGAAGCAGTGAAGGTTGAGGGTTGCCTTGGTTGCAGCGACCATGAGATGGTGGAGTTTGGAGTTTTGTGTGGTAGGAACAGAATACCTAGCAGAATCACAATCCTGGACTTCAGAAAAGCCAACTTTGGCCTTTTCAAGCAATTGCTAGGGGAAATCCCATGGGACAGGGTACTGGCAGGCAAAGGGTCCCAAGATAACTGGTTAACATTCAAAGAACACTTCTTTCAAGCCCAAGTTCATAGCATTCCACAGATAGGAAGTCATAGAAGGGAGCCAGAAGACCTGCATGGTTTAACAGGGAACTGCTGGGCAAACTAAAGAGGAAGAAGAAAGTCTACAGATCACGGAAAGAGGGAATGGCCACGTGGGGAGATCAAAAGGCTTTGGTGAGAGAATGTGGGGACACAACTAAGAAAGCCAAGGCCTTCTTGGAATTAAACTTTGCAAGAGAGGTCAAGGGCAACAAAAAGGGATTCTTCAGATACATTGCAGGTAAAACTAAAACTAGAGGCAATGTAGGCCCCCTGCTGAATGATGTGGGTACCCTGGAGACAGAGGATACAGAGAAAGCAGAGCTACTGAACACCTTCTTTGCATCTGTCTATACTTCTGGGTGTTGTCCTGTTATCAAGCTCCAGAGTGCTGGAGGCCCCAAAGGAAGTTGAGATAAAAGAGGAGTTGCCTTGCTTGATTAGGACTGGGTTAGGGATAACCTGATCAAACTGGATGTACATAAATCCACGGGCCCTTATGGGATGCACCCGTGTATGCCGAGAGACAGCAGAAGTCACTACTAAGCCACTCTGCAACATCTTTGCTAAGTCATGGGGGTCAAGAGAGGTCCCCGGGGACTGGAGGATAGCAAATGTCACTCTGATCTTCAAAAAGGGTAAGAAGGAGGACCCATGTAACTATAGACCAATCAGCGTCACCTCCATCCCAGGAAATGTGATGGAACAATTTGTCCCAGACACTGTCTCCGGGCACATCAAGGACAGGAGGGTCATTATGGACAGTCAGCAGCGCTTCACCGAGGGGAAGTCATGCTTGACCAACCTGATAGCCTTTTATGAAGGCATAACCAGATGGATAGATGATGGCAGAGCGGTGGATGTGGTCTATCTTGACTTTAGTAAGGCATTTGACACGGTCTCCCTTAGTATCCTCCCAGCCAATTTGAGGCAACTTTAAAACCCACCTTGATGTGTGACTGTGTGACTCGGTCAAGGTGATCCTGCTGTGGCAGGGGGATTGGACTAGATGATCTTTCAAGACCACTTCCAATCCCTAATGTTCTCTGATTCCGTCATTCTGTGATCTCCCTGTGTCTCTGTCCACATCCTTCATGTGTGGTCAGATAAAAGGAGTTGTTCCAAAGGTTCTCTTAAATCTGTCAATTAAAAACCAGACAAAACCTTTCAGACAAGTGCATTTATTATTATAATTTTTGCGATGATTATTGTATCTGTTCTACTTTACATGAAGGTATAGAGTTGATATGAATTATTTTAATAATGAAGGAGTAAAAAACCACGAAATTGTAAAGGAATATTCAATCAGCTGATTAGTTCTTCATGGCTTCCTTAGGTCCACGTATGGGACATCACCTTATGGTGTGAATATGTCTGTGGGCATAGAGTACAAGGGAAATGATGACTAAAAAACCCAAAAAAATCAACCAATCAATCATAGGATCATAGGATCATAGGATGTTAGGGGTTGGAAGGGACCCAAGAGATCATCAAGTCCAACCCCTCTGCTGGAGCAGAACAAAACTATCTAACACAGATCACAGAGGAACGCATCCAGGCGGGCCTTGAAAGTCCCCAGAGAAGGAGACTACACCACCTCCCTGGGGAGTCTGTTCCAGTGCTCCGTGACCCTCACAGTAAAGAAGTTCCCCCTTGTGTTGAGGCGGAACCTCCTCTGCTGCAACTTACACCCATTGCTCCTTGTCCTGTCACAGGGAGCAAGTGAAAAGAGCCTGTCCCCCCCCTCCTGGCCAGCCTTCAGATACTTATAAACATTGATCAAATCTCCCCTAAGTCTTCTCTTCTCCAGACTAAAAAGCCCCAAGTCCCTCAGCCTCTCCTCAGAAGCCATGCCCTCCTGTCCCCTAATCATCCTCGTAGCCCTCCGCTGGACCCTCTCCAGCAGATCCC
>VXBP01008519.1:44093-95988 GCA_013400115.1 Rhinopomastus cyanomelas | reverse complement strand
CACCACAGCAGCATCACCTGGACCAAGTCACACAGTCAGTCAGGACCACAGGAAGGTAGAAGGGACCACAGGATCACNCCAGACCAGGCTGGCCTGTGTTCCCTCTGTGGCTGTGCCAATCAGTGGCTACCCTTCGTTCCCCTGCTGGCCCTGCTCAGCAAACCACGAGCCAGCGCCAGGCTCACGCCGCGCCGGGCAGGCAGCACGCGTGGCGATGCCCGGAGGCTGTAACGCAGCCTTGTAGCAGCATCCAGCAGGGGTCTGCGATCTGAATCCTCGTCGTGTTTGTCTCGCTCTTCAGTCACGACCCTTCCTGTAGCCCGAGGGCAGACCCGGCTGCGCGTCACCGCGGCGCGGCTTGAGCGAACGCGCGTCTCCGCCCGTGAGGAGGGGAGCGAGCAGGAGGAGCTGCCGCTGCCCTGCGTGTGGTGGCGATTCTGGCGACGAGGGCCCGTGGTTGTGCACCTGTAGCTACGGCAGGCACGGGTGTGACAGCTGGGGACGGGGGAGCTGTGTCCAGCTCCGCTTGCTCGAAGGAGGTTGTGGTGGAAGCTCCTCCTGTGAATCCTTTTTGAAGGATCCAAGCTCAAGCAATAGCTGGAGAGCAATTTCTTGGGCTAATGTATGGATCCAGAGCATGAAAGATGAGAGGGGACCCTTCAGTGAGAGGGTTATGTCTCTGTTTCATTTGCTGGCTGTAATAAGGTGAGAGAGACCTGCACAAAACCAACCCTTCCCCCGGAGCAAATCCCCCTGATTTGCCATCAGGATGAGCAGACCTCTCCAGTGAAAAGACTGGTCTGAGCAGAGCCCATGGCAGATCTCTGCTGACTTCCAGTAGCCAGGATGGTGCCTCAGGGCACACTGGAGACCAGCGATTGTGTCTCCTCTCTGCTGTCATGCAGAACGATCTCAAAGGGATCCTGGGTGGGGCTGAGATCTCCTCAAGGGTTAATAAGGGTTTGCGTAAGTTCTGTACAAGTTTTGGCTAAGTTTTACGTGAGTTTTATAGAAGATGGTCTTGGCCAGCAGTAAGGGAGGTTAGACCCGGTGCGAAAGCAGTGCCGTCACCCCGAGCTTGAGGAAAGCTTTTTAGTGCTACCTAAGGCCTGGTGACATCTGGGTGATGGGGGTGGGAGCTCCAGGCTTTGCTGGTGAGAACCGGGGGTCTCTTCCAAAGCGGCTGTGGAGCAGCTCTGTTTGTCGGGCTTCTCCTCGACGTGAGGCACTTCTTGTCTTGGATGCAAGGGGGCTGGTGTGGCTGCTGGGTTGATGTTAGGTCCTGGGCTGGGCTGGCTGAGCTCAGAGGGCTTCTCCAGCCCCAGTAGGTTTCTTAGCAAAACCAGCATGAGCACTGGTCACTGATCTGAAGCCCCCTTTGTGCCCAGAGCCGTGGAGACAAAGCACTGCCAGCGCCTGGTTCCGAGGGGCTGCAGCAGTGTTTGTGTTTGCGCTGTGACACCCGGTTGCGTGGCAATGAGAGCCCAGGGTGCCACGGGCTGTATTTGGGGTGGAGGGGGCTCAGCCTGTGACTGGAGGCCAGCTAGGCTGCTCCTGCAGTCTCGGTGCTGACCCGAGGGCAGCTGGGGGCATTCAGCAGGCGGTTTGAGGTTCCTCCTGGGTTTCAGAACCTCTGTTGACAAGGGGCTGGTCTGTGACTGTCTGGGGACTGACAGTTGTGATGACATGATCCAGTCGGCCGTTTTGTGCTCGGGCAGATAATGGGGCCCAGAAAGCAGGATAAGCACAGGCTATTTTTACTGGGAGCTGGCTGCCCTGCCCAGGGGGCAGTTTACCCACACAAGGCCAAGCGATGGAGCTTTGGCTCCTCATGATGCCTGGACATCTTCCTCTCCTCAGCCACCTTCTGCCCTAGATAACACCTCACCTTCTTTACTTTGGAGGTGAGCCCTGCTTCTGGCAGCAAGGCTACAGCCAGATCCTTACCCTCTGTGACAGCCTGAGGTCCTTGTTGTGTGGAACCAGAGTTCCCGTGAGCTTTTAATGATGTGTTTTAACCCTAAGGATGGTGGAAACTTGCAGCAGCAATTCCATCTGCAAGAGGATGCTGCTATAGATGGGCTCTCTGCGGAGGGCTGAGGCAGAGTGTTGTAGGATGCTGTTACTACAGGTAGGCTCTCTGCAGAGGGCTGAGGCAGAGTGTTGTAGGATGCTGTTACTACAGGTAGGCTCTCTGCAGAGGGATGAGGCAGAGCGTTACAGGATGCTGTTACTACAGGTAGGCTCTCTGCAGAGGGATGAGGCAGAGTGTTGTAGGATGCTGTTACTACAGGTAGGCTCTCTGCAGAGGGATGCAGTAGGAAGAAATCCTCCCACCTCTGTACCAAAGCACTGTGTGGGCACAAGATGCTGCTAACTCAAACACCACTGAGCTCTTCCCTGCGCTTTCTTGGGGAGCTTCCCTAAGGCATCCAGTGATGAGGAGGAGGAGGAAGAAGAGGGCTCTATTCTCCTGCCTGCAAAAAAAATCATACACAGGTCATTAGAGGTTGGAAGGCACCTGCAGGGGTCATCAAGTCCAACCTCCCTGTTCAAGCAGGATGATAAAACCTAAGACATGCCACACAGAAGCACATCCAGACAGGTCTGGAGCCACGTGCTGCAGCAGGGAAGCTGTTTTCTGCTGCTCTGGCTGATGTTCAAATCAGGATGGGAGCAGGGACGTATCCCAGTCCCATAATTTCCTCTCCTGTGCAGAGGAAGGAAAGTCCAATCAATTATTTGAAGGGTGCTGTTCCAAAACCAAGGAAATGCTTCATATTGATTAATTCATTGGTGGAGGAAGGGGATGAACCACAAATCTGGGTAAATACTGCATTTCACATCTTCTTCCAAGGTCTGAACCATAAAACCATTCAGGTGGGAAAGGACCCCTGGGATCATCGAGTCCAACATCAGCCCTACTCTACAAGTTCAGCCCTACCCAACACCACATCTAAGTGGCTTTTAAACACCTCCAGGGATGGGGACTCAGCCACCACCCCCACCCTGGGCAGCTCGTTCAGTGCCTGGCCACTCTCTCCAGGAAGAATCTCTTCCTGGTGTCTAGTCCAACCCTCCCCTGTGGGAGCCACCTTCCTGAAGCGTTGTGGCTTCTGCAACCCTGCTCCCAGGCTCCCCCCCACAGCACGTTCCTGTTGTTTCAGTGCCTTTTCTTGCTTCCCAAATCCCTTAGATCTCTTCTGGGGATTCAGTAACCCACATTTCTCCACAGAACTTGAACAGCAAAGTCCAGTGTGAAGTCTCTTCCAGAAGGTCCCAGGAGGATCCTAATGTGCTTTCCCTCACTTTTCTCAGGCGACTGTTCCACATTTGCTGCTCTTTCCTTCTGGTTTATTTCTCTTAAAGAGCCAGCTGTGTCCTGGGCTGCATCAAAAGAAGCAGTGACTGTTGTTGGATTCTCCTCCTTTACTCTGCACTTGTGAGTACTGGGTCCAGTTCTTGAGTCCCCAACATCAGAAGGACACAGAGCTCCTGAAGGGGGTCCAGAGGAGAGCAGCTCAAATGATCAGAGGGCTGGAGCAGCTCCCCTGTGAGCACAGGCTGAGCAAGTTGGGGTTGTGCAGCCTGGAGCAGAGGAGGCTCCCAGAGGACCTTCTAGTGACTTCCCAGTTTCTGAAAGGGGCTACAAGAAAGCTGGGGGAGGGCTTTTGGCACAGATGGTAGCAAGAGGACAAGGGAAAGGGTTCCAGATTTGAAGAGGGGAGATTGAGGTTGGACATGAGAACCAGTTCTTGGCTGTGAGGGTGCTGAGACGCTGGAACAGGTTGCCCAAGGAGGTTGTGGCTGCCCCATCCCTGGCAGTGTTGAAGGGCAGGTTGGCTGTGGCCCTGAGTGACCTGCTCTAGTGAAGGTGTCCCTGCCTGTGCAGAGGTGCTGGAACTGGAGGATCTTTAAGGTCCCTTCCAACCCTGGCCATTCTGTGATGCTGTGACAGTCTGGTTCAACCCTCCACTCCTGGAGTCTCCAGGAAACACTTCAGGGGGCCCGGTGTGAGGATAGAGTCAGGAGTCCTGTCTGCCTCTCGCTGCAGAGTGACCCCTCAGCTCTTGTTTTCCTAGCAGGAGCGCTCTTGCATCTGCACGACGTTTTGCTGGCTGCTTTGCTGCTCCCCGTAGAGCAAACGTGGCAGCATGCACATCTGATGTCAGGCCCCTCGCGGGAGCGTCTGATGTGCAGTGACATGAATATGTCACAGGCAGACATGAGAACCCAGCTGTTGGCTCAGGCTCCCGGAGCCCTTCTGTTAGTGTCTGTGACCTGGTCGCTGAGCACGTGCGAGTTTCCTGCTCCGCTCCGAGCAGCTGCGCGGCTGAGGAGCGCGTGAGAGCTCTGTTTGTCCTGCCCACAGCCCCAGTGCTGCTGGGATGCTCCCCGGTCTCTCCTGGCGGGGTGCAGGGGTGGCTGGTATGGCCCCCCAGCCTTCCCGGGGATCCTGCCCCCTCTGGAATCCGGCGCGCTGCTCCGGATGAACTCCCCAGGAAAGCGACCTGATCTAGGGGATCCTGCTGTGGCAGGGGGGTGGGACTGGCTGGCCCTTCACGGTCCCTCCCAGTCCCTGATGCTCTGTGTGATGAGGCACCAGACCGTACAGCAATCTGCGCTCCTCTCTACAGCCCTCACCAGCGCTGGAATTTCCCAGTGCGAGCAGCTGTTGGGCGTCTTGGTTGTTCTCTCTTTGGTGGGAGTTTGGGTTCTGCAGCAAACTTTCCCCAGAGTGATCCCTGCCTCCTTTTGCCACCTCCCAGTACAGGGAGGCACTGCTCTTCCACCTCACAGAATCGCAGTGTTAGGGATTGGACGGGACCTCGGAAGACCATCCAGTCCCATCCCCCTGACGCAGCAGGATCCTCTAGATCCAGTCCCTCAGGAACGTGTCCAGGTGGGTTTGAAACGTCTCCAGAGAAGGAGACTCATAGAATCATTAGGGATTGGACGGGACCTCGGAAGACCATCCAGTCCCATCCTCCTGACGCAGCAGGATCACCTAGACCAAGTCACACAGGAACAGGTCCAGGTGGGTTTTAAACGTCTCCAGTGAAGGAGACTCCACAACTCTCTTGGGCAGCCTGTTCCAGTGCTCTGTCACCCTCATTGTCAAGAAGTTCCTTCTCATATTTATGAGGAACCTCCTCTGTTCCAGCTGACACCCGCTGCCCCTTGTCCTATCATTAGATGCCCCTGAGCAGAGCCTGGCTCCATCCTCCTGACACCCACCCCTCAAGTATTTATAGACATTAATGAGGTCACCCCTCAGTCTCCTCCAGGCTCAAGAGCCCCAGCTCCCTCAGCCTCTCCTCATAAGGGAGATGCTCCACCTCCTTCATCACCCTCCTAGCTCTACAGACCCTCCCTCCAGATCTCCATGTCCTCACAGCCCTACTCCCACCCTAGGCAGCGGTCACACGAGGATGCAGCATTAGGAAAGCATCTGCTGTATTTTTAGCAGCGCTGGGGCTAAAGTAGCCATGAGGAAGGAGAGGTGCCAGCCACACGTGACCAGCCAGCTGTCTGGGGCCTCCATTTGGGAAGTCACTGGTTCCAGTCACGGGCAATAGGTGATGGAAAGTTCCCCTTTTAGGTTGCTCTTTGAAACTGGCCCCCAGCTGAGCGACGCGGGAAGGTCGTCTTGGCCATAAACTGCTCTGCAGCGCGCGAGGACCGTCCCCGCTTTCCTCGCATCTAATGGACAGGAGATGAGGAAGAGCGTGTCCTGCAGGTCGAGGGAGGTTCTCCTCCCCTGGTGAGACCTCACCTGGAGTATTGTGTCCAGTTCTGGGCTCCCCAGTTCAAGGGGGACAGAGAGCTATCGGAGAGAGTCCAAGGGAGGGCTACCAGCATGATGAAGGAACTGGAACAGCTGCCTTACAAGAAAAGGCTGAGAGACCTGGGGCTTTTGAGTCTGGAGAGGAGAAGCCTGAGAGGGGTCTCATTACTGTCTATAAATCTGTGAGGGCTGGGAGTCAAGAGGGCAGAGAATGACCTCTTTTCACTTCTGCCCTGAGACAGGATGAGGGGCAGTGGATTCCAGCTGGAGCACAGGAGGTTCCACCTCACCCTGAGGAAGAGCTTCTTTACTATGAGGGTGACAGAGCCCTGGAACAGGCTGCCCGGAGAGGTTGTGGAGTCTCCTTCTCTGAAGCCTTTCCAGAGCTCTCTGGATGCCTTTCAGTTGGACGTCAGGAAAATTTTCTTTGCTGTGAGGGTGCTGAGATGCTGGAACAGGTTGCCCAGGCAGCTGTGGCTGCCCCATCCCTGGCAGTGTTGAAGGGCAGGTTGGCTGGGACCCTGAGGAACCTGCTGTAGTGAAGGTGTCCCTGCCTGTGCAGGGGGATTGGACCTGGGTGATCTTTAAGAACCTTCCTATCCTGGTCTATCTGTGATTCTATGATTTCTGAGTGATCTGCCCTAGTTTTGGTCTTGCTCTGGCAGCAGCAGTTGGACTTTGATGATCTTCAGAAGGTCCCTTCCAACCCCTGACAGTCTCTGATTGTCTGTGAGTCTCTTTTGTGCCCCTTTACCTACAGAAGCAGCAGAGGCATGGCTGGGATGGAGAGGCTGTGTGGCTGCTGTGAGTCTTCCCCAGTCCTGAGCAGCTGGTCACCTTCTGGTAAGTGCTGAGGTCTTGTCCTCTGTGGTGTGGAGCACTGGGAGACCTGATCACTCTCTGCAACTATCTGAAAGGAGATAGATAGTAGAGATGTTGGTGCTGGCCTCTTCTCAGAGGTCATTAGCGATGAGAAGGAGAGGGAAGGGCTTCAAGGGGAGGGTTAAACTAGACATCAGGAAGAACTTCTTCCCAGAGAGAGGGGTCAGGCGCTGGGGTGGGTTAGGGTTAGGGCTGCCCAGGGAGGTTGGTTGAGTCCCCATCCCTGGATGTGTTTGAAAGACTCTTAGATGTGGTGTTGGGTGATCTGGGTTAGGGGTGACCTTGCAGAGTAGGGTTGATGGATGGACTCGCTGATCCCAAGAGTCTTTTCCAACCTGAACGATCCCATGAGTCTATGAAACCATCAGGCAGGTTTCACCCCGTGAATCTTAATGTGACAAGCACATGACAAGCCCCTCCACATCAAACAACAAATCATCTTCCCTTCCAACGGGCCGTGGTGCGTATCCACTGGCTACAGCTCCTCCCTCGCCTCCTCTCCTGTCTTGTTAATCCACGTGTATTTTAGGAGCCATCGCTCCTCAGCTGGCATCAAAGGCGGCCGCCCGCTGGAGTCCGCGTGCTTCTGGGGTTGTGTCACTGCTCATGTGAGTGGATCTCGCGTTCCCCGTGTGTCACCCATCTGCGAAGTCCCCTGCACCAACCTCAGCCAGCCTTGCTTCATCACTTTCCTTCCTTGCCAGCCTGGCAACCTGCTCCGGTCTGTTCCCTGTGCCCCCAGGGGAGGGAGACGGACCCTCGTAGGGTTTTTCATCCTGATGCCTTGTCCTGTCCCTCAAACTACACATGAGCGTAGCAAAAAGGGCATCAAGACCCTTCCAGAGACCCTTCCAGGCCTCAGCACACATGCAGGGTGGGGTGGAGGATCAGAGGGGTGCAGCACCTCCCCTCTGAGGGCAGGCTGAGCAAGGTGGGGCTGTGCAGCCTGGAGAAGAGGAGGCTCCCCGATGACCTTCCAGCACCTTTCTAGTCTATGAAGGGGGCCTCAAGAAAGCTGGAGAGGGCTTTTGACAGGGGTGGTAGTGAGAGGACAAAGGGAAAGGGTTGCAGACTTGCAGAGGGGAGAGTGATTTTGGCCATGAGGAACAAATTCTTGCTGTGAGGGGGCTGAGGTGCTGGAACAGGCTGCCCAGGGCAGCTGTGGCTGCCCCATCCCTGGCAGTGCTGAAGGGCAGGTTGGCTGGGGCCCTGAGTGACCTGCTGTAGTGAAGGTGCTGCTGCCTGTGCAGGGGGGCTGGAGCTGGATGATCTTTGAGGTCCCTTCCAACCCTGGCCACTGTGTGATTGGAAGAAGTGTGAAGAAGCCTGTTCATCTGCACGCGGTGTAGTCTGCTGCATGCGAAAGCCCTCTGCCCAGACACGGGGGACGTGAGGGGTTGTGAACCCCCGCGTTCACCCCAGCCAGCGAAGCTTCTCTTTCCAGCCCACTTCCATTGCTTGGGACACTGCGTCTTCACTCCCACAGAATCACAGGATCATCCTGGCTGGAAGGACCTCCAGGAGCATCAGGTCCAGCCCTCATCCCAGCAGCTCCCTAACCCCTAGACCACGGCCTCAAGTGCTCTGGCTACTGGTTTTTAAACACCTCCAGGGATGGGGACTCCACCACCTCCCTGGGCAGCCTGTTCCATCAGGCGCGGTGCTTCTGGATGGATACAACAGGGCTGGAGATGGCCCAAGAAGAGTTTGTTCCCTTGGCTTGTCTGACAGCCTGCTTTCAAAAGGCTGCTGCTGTGAGGAAATACAACTGCAGAGCCCTTTAAAACGTGAGGGTCTTCCGAGGAGGAGAGTAGGTGGGCCGTGTGAAAAGGAGCCTCATCAAGGGCTGCTCACGAAGCTACATCAGGGGAGGGCTAGGTTGGGTGTCAGGAAGCCCCTCCTCAGGGAATCATTAGGGATTGGAAGGGACCTCCAAAGGTCATCCAGTCCCATCCTCCTGCCACAGCAGGATCACAGAACATTGGGGATAGGAAAGGACATTGAAAGATCATCCAGTCCAATCCCCCCACCACAGCAGGATCACCTAGACCAAGTCCCACAGGAACATGTCCAGGTGAGTTTTAAGCGTCTCCAGAGAAGGAGACTCCCCCCAGGCAGCCCCTTCCAGTGCTCTGTCACCCTCACTGGGAAGAAGGTCCTTCTCATATTTATATGGAACCTTCTCTGTTCCAGCTCATGTCCTATCACAAGATGACACTGAGCAGAGCCGGGCTCCATCCTCCTAACATCCACCCTTCACATATCTATTGACATTAATGAGGTCACCCCTCAGTCTCTTCAAGCTAAAGAGACCCAGCTCCCTAAAGGCTGATCAGAGCCTGGACTGGACTGCCCAGGGCAGTGGTGGAGTCCCCATCCCTGGAGGTGTTTGAGGGCAGCCTGGCTGTGGCCCTCAGTGCCCTGGTCTGGCTGCTGTGGTGATGTTAGGGCCTGGGCTGGCCTGGCTGAGCCTCAGTAGTCCTGTGATGCTGTAACTCGATCAGGACACATATTTGTTTGTGGAGATTTTGACTTCAGTGGGCACCACCAGCTTGAAATGGGAAGTTCTTCCTGCCTCACAAAGAAGGGTCTGATTTGGTGTGAACATGAGTTTGTGCCACGCAAACACACACCACAGGGTTTCATGGCAGAACTGGAGCTTCATGTTGACTGAGACCGAGGGAGAGATGACCCCAAGGAATGAACTCCCTCATCAGCTGTTCTGTCAGTTGTGATCGGTCAGCTGCTGCTGCTGCTGCTGAAACCAGTCTTTGGGGGATTTGGTTCTGCGTGGCTGGCCAACTGGTATGTGCTTGTGTCTGGCTCTGCAGCGCCGGCCCTCATTCGAGGAGGCAGCCCTTTTGTTCGGTATCAGGCTGCACACAGTTGGCATCTGCTGGTTCGTGTTGTCTGCTCAAGCTTCTGTTGTGTTAGCGAGCGCCCTTCTGCTCACAGCTCCCGAGCTCCCCCGTGGCAGGGGTCGGTGTGTGTCTGGGAGCCCCCAGACCTGCTGTTGTCAGGGAGAGAAACCTCCAAGACCTGCACCCAGGGCAGAGAAATGTGTTAATGAGGCTTTGGTTCCGAGTCACTGTTGGGTCCCAGTAGAGCTCTCGCCGTCGGGGCGTGTCAATGGTGAGAGGTGCCGTCCATCCCGCCGCGTCGCGTCCGGGGGGCCACCCGGGGCTGGGGTTCCTGCAGCCCCCTCGGGGCTGTACAGCCCAGCTGTCAGACAGCATCACGGTGTCCATGGACCGCTGTCAGGTTACCTGGGACTGGAGGAAGCCAAGAGGGGGGTTTTGCTGGTTTCCTGCTGGCATTTGAAACCAGCCAGGGTTAGACAACTTTGTGCCCGGCACTGCGTAACCTGCAGTGACCAGCCTTGGGTTAAATGTGCTGGGGAGTTAGTTTTAAGCTTTCTCTAAACACCTAAGGACTCTCTTCCAATCCCCTGAAGGCAAGCATTAGTTTTAGCCACAAGCAACACGCAGGGAGAAAAGAGCGAAGATGACTGCAGGAAGTCCTAGAACCACAGCACCCTTCAGGTTGGAAAAGGCCCCGGGGTCATCAAGTCCAACCATCAGCCCTGCTCTGCAAGGTCACCCCTAAAGCAGAGCCCCCAACACTACATCAAATGACTTTCAAACACATCCAGGGGTGGGGACTCAGCCACCTCCCTGGGCAGCCCAGTCCAGTGCCTGACCCCTGTCTCCATGAATTTCTTTCTGATGGCCAGTATAACCCTCCCCTGTTGATCAACCTTCTTGGCCACCTGGGCACCCTGCTGGCTCCTGTTGAACTGGTTGGCACCCAGTGCTGCCAGGTCCCTCTCTGCCAGGCAGCTCTCCAACCACTCATCCCCCGGTGTGTAGCTGCAGGGGGTTCTTGTGGCCAAAGTGTAGGACCCTGTGCGACTGGATCTAGGGGATCCTGCTGGGACAGGGGTTGGACTGGAGGATCTTTGGAGGTCCCTTCCAATCCTTAATGACTGGATCTAGGGGATCCTGCTGTGGTGGGGGGACTGGACTGGATGATCTATCGAGGTCCCTTCCAACCCCTAATGATTCTATGACCCTGCCCTTGGCCCTGTTTAAACCTCAGCCCACTGACCCAGCCTGCCCAGGTCTCTCTGTAGCATCCTCCTCCCCTCCAGCAGACCGACGCTCCCCCAGAACTTGGTGCCCCCCATGACAGTTCTGAGTCAGCAATGGAGCACCCGGTACCCCCACAAAACCGCGTCACTCTTAGTTTGCCTGCTTGAGTAGCCGGCTGTCGGCCTTGGATCTGACACGTGTGTGTGGAAACGTGTGGGGAGAGAGAAGATGAGGTTTTAGTTTATTGGGTGTTTTTTTAAACCCCTCAGCTGCTCAGAAGCCACAGAGAGCCCTTTGTCGACGTGCAGCTGTGGCTAGCCCGTCCCACAGTGCTCTATTTCGGGACGAGCGAGCCCCGAGCCGGCGCAGCGCCTATTGTCGCTTGTGCGTCGCTCTGTGCCCGGCGCGGGCGGTGCTCCCCGGGGACGCGGCGTTAGAGCCGCACGTGTACAGGAGGGCTCTCAGCCGTGTCCTTCTGGAAGGTTCGGAGCACGCGGCGGTTACTCTTTGTCCCCGTGGCACGTGGATAATTCGGTGAGGCGCCGATGGTCTCGAGCGAAGCACTAGCCCTGGCCACAGCAGGTCACTCCGTGATGCGGTGGCAGGAGGCGTCCTCGCAGCGCTGTGCCAGCCCTTGTGCAGTCTCAGATGTCCACTTGAGCAGCAGCTGCAGCGCTGGATGCTCAGGTGCTGGCAGAGCCTTTGGGGAGTGTGGGGGCTCCGCAAAGCGCCTGTTGATGGCCTGAGACAACAGCGGCACCTGCAGGGGTGGAGCTGGGCAGAGGTTCCATCTGTAGGAAGGAGAGGGAGATCGTCTGGTTGTTTCACAGAACCACAGAGTGACTGAGGCTGGCCAGCCCAGCACTCAACAGCACCCCAGCAGCCAGACCAGGGCACTCAGGGCCACAGCCAGGTGGTCTTTCAACACCTCCAGGGACGGGGACTCCCCCACAGCCCTGAGCAGTCCAGTCCAGGCTCTGAGCACCCTTTCCTTGAGGAAGGGCTTCCAACATCCAACCTAACCCTCCCCTGGCAGCTTCAGGCCCTGCCCTCTTTTCCTGGTGCTGGTTGCCTGGGAGAAGAGCCTGATCCCCATCTGGCTACAACCTCCAGGGAGCTGGAGAGAGGGAGAAGGTCCTCCTTGAGTGTCCTCTTCTCCGGGCTAAACACCCCAGCTCCCTCAGCCTCTCCCCATCAGCCTTTCCCTCCAGTCCCTTCCTCAGCTTTCTTGCCCTTCTGGACCTGCTCCAGCCCCTTGGTCTCTTTCCATAAGTGAGGAGAGGAGTGCATCTCTTGATAGGGAGGAGTTTCTTCCTGATGTAGTGGTGGTGGCAAATCCCAACTTCTCATCAAGAAGGAGGGATGCCCTGGGCCCCTCTAGGGTCAGTGAACATCCTGTCCACATCTCGATGTTGCTGTGGAGTACCTTTGCCTTCCTTTGCAAAGCACAGGGATGGGTGCTCTCCTGCAAGAGTTAACATGATCTCTTTTCACAGGGTCACAGACCGTGAGGGAGCGGAAGGGACCACTAAAGATCATCCGGCCCAACGTACCCACCACAGCAGGATCCTCTCTTGCATCCCAGCTGACTCCCTCAGCGCACTCCATTGCGAGGACAAAGTGTGTTGGACCCTGCATGAAGAGGGATCCTGGGGTAAGGTGAAGCCTGTAACCAGAGCGGATCTGATGTTCTTGTGATGCAGGTGTCTCCTGGGTTGGTGGCTTAGGCAGTTTTTTGGACTCTGAAGGATTTGCCAGGGTGATGAACCAGGGTGATGACACTGCTCCGTGGGGACAATGTTTCTGTGGCAGTGCCAGCTCTGTGCCAGACATGGCAGCAGCATCTCTCCCACAGTAAATGTGACCAAGAGTCTGCCCTCCCAGCAGTCCTGCAGGGCTCCCACAAGCGTAGGCAATACTGGCTTGCCAGAGAGGAGGACAGGTCGTGGTGAGGTCAGCAAAGCCAAGGATTAAAGAACCAAAACCACGCTGGGTAGGGATGGATCAGGAAACAGGGGAAAAGAGCTGCAGAGGGCCGGGGCTGCAGCTCCAGGAGCCGCTGCAGAGGCGCAGACGCGGATCTTGGAAACAGAGATGCTGCCCGTGGCTGCTGCTTCACAAACTGCCCCTCTCGTAGCAGCAGTCGTTCCAGAAGGTCTGGTTTTCCTTGGCTGAAGCACAGAAGAAGCAGGAGAAGGGCCATGGCCAGCTCCCAGCAGTCTTTCACCCCAAGTGTTGTGCGTTTTTGGAGGAGCTCTGGTTGCCTTGTCCCCTAAATTCAGCAGCTCCTTCCCCGGACTTATTTAAGAGTTAAAGGGGACTCAGGCAGTGACTAACCCAGTTAATGAAGGGAGAACCTTCCTGGCCATGTCCCTGTGTGACTGGACCTAGGGGACCCTGCTGTGCAGGGGGATTGGACTGGATGGTCTTTCGAGGTCCCTTCCAATCCCTCGTGTTCTGTGCTTCTGTTCCTTCCCTTCACTGTTACCCAAAGTGATGCTGAGAGGTCCAGAACTCGGGCAGATACTCTTCTGACTTTGCAGATTGGTCAGTGAGTAAAAGAAGTGGAAGTAACCCCTCAGTGCCAGGAGACAGGACGCAGCAGCCGAGCGTTTTGAATGATCCCTTTGGAGACCCGTGGTCGAGAGTTTGTCTTCGTGGATGGTCATGGAGGCAAGTAGGAACACGGGGTAGATCCACAGGGAGAAACACCTGGTTTGGGGTGTTTTCTTTACACAGGGTCACAGGATGGCCAGGGTTGGAGGGGATCTGAGAGCTCATCCAGCTCCAGCCCCCCTGCACAGGCAGCGACACCTTCCCTAGAGCAGGTCACTCAGGGCTCCAGCCAACCTGCCCCTCAGCACTGCCAGCGATGGGGCAGCCACAGCTGCCTGGGGCAGCCTGTTCCAGCATCTCAGCACCATCCTTACAGTGAAAACAACCACCTTGCAGTGAATTAGTTGCTCATATCTGATGCTGAGACACGTCTCATCTCCTCCCTTTGTGCCCGGCTCAGGAGCGACTCGATGAAACGGGGGATTTGCAGGAAAAATAATCCTCCATCTTTCCAGAAGGTGGTTTGTGATTCCTTTTACCCTTCCAGCTGCTTTGTCCACAGCAGACTGGGGAGGACAGGAACAGGTGCAGACAGCATCTCTCGTGACAGCCCACGCAGTCGCTTGTTTCCACCAAACAGTCGCGTTATTCACGCGGCTTTTTCTGAGGCTGTTACTGATCAGGACGTTTAAAGCAGGTTTTCACTGCCAGCGTGTGCACAGCCCTAGGGAAACCTTTTGGAAACCTGGCCCTCTGCAGCAAGGTTCCTCATCAGCAGATCCCTTTAAAAGTTATAACCTGGCATTCACCCCTCTGCTCGGCGCTGGTGAGACCCCACCTGGGGTCCTGGGTCCAGCGCTGGAGTCCCCAGCATCAGAAGGACACAGAGCTCCTGGAAGGGGTCCAGAGGAGAGCAGCTCCCATCTGAGGACAGGCTGAGCAAGGTGGGGTTGTTCTGCCTGGAGAGGAGGAGGCTCCCAGGTGAACTTCCAGTCTCTGAAGGGGGCTACAAGAAAGCTGGGGAGGGCTTTTGACAGGGGTGGTAGCGAGAGGACAAAGGAAAAAGCTTCCAGTCTTGAAGAGGGGAGATGGAGGTTGGACATGAGGAACCAATTCTTTGCTGTGAGGGTGGGGAGATGCTGGAGCAGGTAGCCCAGGGCTGCTGTGGCTGCCCCATCCCTGGCAGTGCTGAAGGGAGGTTGGCTGGGGCCCTGAGGAACCTGCTCCAGTCAAGGTGTCGCTGCCCGTGCAGGGGAGTTGGAGCTGGATGATCTTTAAGGTCCCTTCCAGCCCTGGACGTTCTGTGGTTCCATGATTCACTCCTTGCCAAGTTACCTTTTCTCCCCACACAGGACTGACAGCAGCTGGTTCTGCTGTTGCCTGGCTCTTGTGCAGCAGTGTGCTCTGCGTGGATGTAAAAATACAACAATACAGTGAATTAGACAAAGATGATGCTTGATTGAGAGACCTCTTGCTTTGCCACAGTCTGCTGCTGACACAGCGGGGCTGCGCGTCTAAGGAGGCGTTCCGTCGGTATCTCGTAGATAAGCTTTAAATAACTGCTGGGGAAGCGCTCTGGACAGCTTTGCGAGGGCGATAACAGCCATTAGATCATGGCTCTGTGGGGAGAAGCCTCTTGGGGAACCACAGGTCAACATTTCCCTCCTTTGGGGTTACAGAGGCAGTGAAACCCACCACACGGGCAGCATTAATAGGGCCCTTGTTGGGCTGCAGCTGGCATCACGCCCCAGCAGGTGGGTAGGATTCAGGCCCCCACCCTCCTGCCTGTCAGTCGCCTCATCCTTGCAGCAGGTGCAGGGAGCTGACCTGCTGCTCCCCCAGCACTCACCCTGCAGCTCCCCTCCCTGAGCAGGGCCTGGCAGCTGTGCACCTCTGCTGCTGAATGCACAGATGCCTATTTATGGGAAGGACCCAGAGCAGTGGTCCGTGGGGTGCTGGCTTGCTCTGGGGAGGAGGAGAGCTCCTGGCTCTCTGGCAAGACAGCCACCCAGGCCATCCCCAGGCTGAGCGCGCCGTGCCTCGCCGACTGACCGGCGTGGGGGTGTTTGCACGCTTGCAGAGCGCCTTCGCCTGTCAGACTGCTACTGAACCCTCACTGCAGCGGTCCCCCACCTGCTCTCTGGTGGGTTGTGCTGGGCTCGAGGCAGGAGAGGCTCTGGGTTGCAGGCTTGGAGCCTCTGCAGCTTCTCAGGAGGTTTCTTCTGCGCAGAGTGTGAGGATGGGCACTGACGTTATGCTGTGGTGTGATTTTTACACTCTTCCCAGGGAGGGTGCCAGAGCCCTGGCAGGGGCTGCCCAAGGGACTGTGGAGTCTCCTTCTCTGGAGGCATTTCAAACCCTCCTGGCCATGTTCCTGTGCGACCTGATCTAGGGGATCCTGCTGTGGCAGGGCAGGACTGGATGGTCTTTTGAGGTCCCTTTGATCCCTGATGGTTCTATGGTTCTTTTCTTCTCCAAGCACCTGTGCAGGGCTAACAGCAGCAGCTATGGGGTGGTTCCTCTCTGCTGGTGAGGCACAGAATCCCAGAACATTAGGGATGAAGCAGACTCCCCCTGGGCAGCCCCTGCCAGGGCTCTGGCAGCCTCACTGGGAAGCAGTTCATGGTGGGCTCCCAAATGTTCTGAGAGTTGTTCCCTTTGCTAACCTCCTCCAGCAACAAACAAAGCAGAGGAGCTGTGGCTCTCTGAGGACCTGCTTTGTGGGGAAGAAAGCTCCACATTATGTGTGTGGACAGTGAGGCAGCACTGAGGCCAAAGTGGGGAATATTGGTGCCTTTAGGGCTCCTGCTCCAAACGCCTCCCGTTAGGGTGTTAAGTTCTGAAAGGAGCTGGTTGCTCTCAGGCAGGACTGTTCTACCACAAGAAAACTGGAAAGAGGAGGGTTGTGAGGGACCTCCAGAGATCATCCAGTCCCATCCCCTTGACACACAATCACACAACATTAGGGACTGGAAGGGACCTCCAGAGATCATCCAATCCCATCCAGAAGGGAAACGGTGCAGCGTTAGGTAACCAGGCTCCACTGGAGCCTCTCATTTCATGGCTTTGCTGGAAGATTTTCTACTTTGATGGCTCCAGTCTCGGGCTCCTTTGTTTATTTGCTCTGCTGCTAAGCCGTGATTTCTGAAAGCGCTCCCCGTTGGCCCTGTTATAATTCTCAGCTTCCCTAATAACCTTAATTTTCTGTCCCAGTTTTCTTCTTCAGTGTTAACACCTGCTGCTTCATTTTGCTTTGTCAACTGGAAACTGTCAGGGCAGAGCTTTCGTTGGTGGGGTGGCTGCAGTGAACGAGGCCAGTCCTGAGCTCGTGTGGAGCTCAGATCTTCAGGAGCTCTGCGAGAGATGTGAAGCAGTTGTCTGTACAAACAGTGAAAAAGTGTTTGTCTTCACCAGAGCTGCAGAGGAAATTCAGCAGGAACAAATGGCTAGGTCATGTCACAGAGCCACAGAGCCCTAGGGGTTGGCAGGGACCTCCAAAGATCAGGCAGTCCCATCCCCCTGCCACAGCAGGATCCCCTGGATCCAGCCATTAGGGATTGGAAGGGACCTTGAAAGTTCATCCAGTCCCACCCCCTGCCACAGCAGGATCCCCCAGATCCAGTTGCACAGGAACAGCCCAGGAGGATTTGAAATGTCTCCAGAGAAGGAGACTCCACAACCCCCCTGGGCAGCCCCTGCCAGGGCTCTGGCACCCTCACTGGGAAGAAGGCCCTTCTCACACTGATGTGGAACCTCCTCTGCTCCAGCTCACACCCGCTGCCCCTTGTCCTGTCACTGGGTGCCCCTGAGCAGAGCCTGGCTCCATCCTCCTGACACCCACCCTTCACATATTGATCAACACTCGTGGGGTTAATTAAGGGATCAACCCCTTAATGTTGACAGAGCCCTGGCAGGGGCTGCCCAGGGGGTTGTGGAGTCTTCTTCTCTGGAGACATTTCAAACCCACCTGGACTGTTCCTGTGTGACTGGATCTAGGGGATCCTGCTGGGGCAGGGGGATGGGACTGGGTGTTCTTTCAGGGTCCCTTGCAGTCCCTGATGCTCTGTGATTCTGTCACTGGCCTCAGTGTCCTCTGCAGTGAGCTCTGGTGGATGATCTGCTCTTCTGCAGCAGCCCAGCCCTCCCTGAGCACTCAGACTGGTGGTCAGTGGGCCCCTCTGGCAGCCCAGCAGGCTTTCTGCTCCGGGGAAGCCATTCAGCATCCCTTTTGGTGGCTCTAGCTCCTTACAGCCTCTCTTCCTTCCCTTCTTCTTCTTTTTTTGCTGCTTAATTATATTTTTGCATTTAATGCAGCGGAGTTTATGATCCTTTTTATTTTCTTCATTTGGATACAGCTGCTGCTTTTTGAATGGCACCTCCTCGGTTCTAAGCAACTCTTTCACTCTCCAAGTCTTCCCTCTCCGCTCGGCCATGCCTCATTCTCTTTATTGCTTCTCGACTTTTCCTGGGGGGCAGTCGGCACCGCGGCGCTGCTTCCCCCGGGATGCTGTCCATCAAGGCTCCGTTCTCCTGGCTCCCTCCTTCAGCTTCCTCTCCTGTTTCCATGAACTTCCTTGCTCAGAATTCACCACAATGGACCTTTGCAGCTCCAGAGAGGGTTTTGGATCTCAGAGCGCGGTGGTCACGGCTCTGGAACGGGGCTTTCACTGTGAGAAGCGCAGCTGGCTGCAGAGCCGTGACAAAGTACTTGGAGAGCCTGAAGTTTGTGGGAAGGAGAGAGGGCAGGTGCTTCACACAGTCACAGAGCTGTTATTGAGGCTCCGAGCTCAGCCAGCTCAGCCCAGGATCCAACAGAACCCCAGTGGCCACACCAGAGCACTGAGGGCCACATCCAGTCTGTCCTTCAGCACCTCCAGGGATGGGGACGCCCCCACTGCCCTGGGCAGTCCCGTCCAGCCTCTGATCACCCTTTCCCTGAGGAAGGGCTTCCTGACATCCAGCCTAACCCTCCCCTGGCGCAGCTTCAGGCTCTGCCCTCTCCTCCTGGTGCTGGCTGCCTGGGAGAAGAGCCTGACCCCCACCTGACTACAGCCTCCCTTCAAGGAGCTGGAGACAGAGAGAGGGTCCCCCCCCCCGAGTCTCCTCTCCTTCAGGCTCAACACCCCCAGCTCCTTCAGCCTCTCCCCATCACCTTTCCTTCCAGTCCTTTCCCCAGCCTTGTTGCTCCTCTGGACCCGCTCCAGCAGCTCCATCTCTGTCTTGAAGTGAGGGGCCCAGCACTGCCCCCAGTACTAGAGAGGAGGCTTCCCCAGTGCCCAGTCAAGAGGGAGGATGACGTCCCCAGCCCTGCTGGCCACACTATTGCTGATCCAAGCCAGGATGCCACTGGCCTTCCCAGTCACCTGGGCACCCTGCTGGCTTCTGTTCAGCCAGTTGTCCCCCAGTCCTGCCAGGTCCCTCTCTGCCCCGCTGCCCTCCAGCCCCTCATCCCCCAGCCTGTAGCTGCAGGGGGTTCTTGTGGGCAAAGTGCAGGACCCTGCCCCTGGCCTCCTTGTACCAACACGATGGGGATTGATTTGAAGAGCATCTGTCTGGTTTAGTAAATTATGCAGAAGAATTAAAGTGTTCTAGAATTTCTCAGAAACCAGAAAAAAGGGTCGTGTGGACTGTCTGCTGTCAGTAGTCCTGGCTACTGGCAGGATAGACTGGCTGAAGGATCAAACCTGGAGTCAGCAGGATGCAGCGGAGCAACCGCAGAGGTGTAAAGAACCAGCAGAGGCAGGGAAGGGATGTAGCAGGAAGGTGACTCTGGTGGCAGGACTTCCAGTGGACTTGCAGGCTGAAGAAGCATCGCAGAGCGTTAGGGACTGGAGCGGACCTCGAAAGATGGTCCAAGTGCTGTGGTTGCCCAGCGCGAGGCGACGACGTGCCCTTTCTCCAGGCCAGTTGCTTTCATGCACACAAAGCTCCCTCTGTGCAAAGTGGGTCACCATCCCCATGCGTTTGGCCAACGGGCCCTCTGCCTGGCCCAGTTCCTGCAGTAAGAAGCCAATCCAAACCTTGTAAGGGGTTAACCTGAGACACGCGAGGCAGAGATGGAGGATGAGGAGCCGTGAGGAGGGCTGATGGCCGTGGAAGTGCCGTGGCAGGGCCGCAAGGTGCCTCCTGCCGAACTCCCTGGAAGACCCTGCAATGAGAGGAAAATTAGCAGGAAAACCTCAGGTCCAACGTGGGAGCAGAAGGCTGATCCTCCGGCTAATTAAATCATCACGGTGGATCCTCTTCATGCAAAGGGAGCAGGTCACTTGGCCCTGCGGCTGGCCGCTCGTGGGCTTTGTTTGCCCAGGAAGTGTCGTCACCAGGCAGCGCTTTCCTCCTCGTCCTGGCTTAGAGGCGGCTCGGTGCAGAAGAGCTGTGTGTGCCAGCAGCTAGACCCTCTGCCCTGATTTATCTGCTCCCGTGCACGAGGAACACGCCAGGGGTTTGTTCAAGCGAGCCCGCCCGGGCTCCTGTGGGCTGCAGGAGCACTGACCGTGCTGCAGTACAGATCTCTCAGTAAATGAGATACCTCCTGCTAAAGCTCCCTCTGTAGAGGCTGAGAGGAGAGAGAGGAGAGGTCTGGAGCCTTCTACCTGTGTGTGAATCGGCTTCAATCAGCCTTTGGGAGGTGTCAGGCTGCTCTCGCTGCAGGAGAGCACAGTGCAGCAGCAAAGCTGCCCTCGCTCCCCTCCTTGGAGGGTTGGTTATGAAGCACCGATGGTTAGAGGGAGCAGGTTCTGCCTAGTGCTGCAGGCACCCAGCCCTGTGATCACAGGGCCTTAGGGACTGGAAGGGAGATCTTCCAGTGCAGTCCCCCTGCCCCAGCAGGATCCCCTAGATCCAGTCATTAGGGACTGGAAGGGACCTCGAGGGATCACCCTGTCCAATCCTCCTGCCAGAGCAGGATCCCCTAGATCCAGTCATCAGGGACTGGAAGGGACCTCCAAAGATCATCCAGTCCAGTCCTCCTGCCACAGCAGGATCCCCTAGATCCAGTCACACAGCAACACATCCAGGTGGGTTTGAAACGCCTCCAGAGAAGGAGACTCCACGACCCCCTGGGCAGCCCTTTCCAGGGCTCTTCTCTCCAAGTCTGTTGGGTGCTACCCACAACACCCCAGCTTCCCCATCGTGTCCAACAGGGCACCAGCTCCTCTGGAGAAGCCTTTACTGGGAATTAATTAGGGCAGGGGGAGAAAAGGATGGCTTTGTCTGCTGACTTGCTTTCTCTTTACGCGATGTCCTCCTGCTTAGGAGAGGGGCAGACACCCCCAGCTCAGAATGGTCTGGTTCAGGCGAGCGCAAGGTGACAGGTCAGAGGCCTCGTTGTTGATGGGACAGGCAGCCCCTGATTTTTACACTAATTGAAGCATTTACATTTTTCAGCAGAGCTCGAATGCAAAACTACCACATTCCTTGGAGATTTATAACCCCACAATGGATTTGTCTATCCTCTCTCCCTTAATTATCCCAAATTATCTGAACTCTCGTGAAGAAGAAAGAAATTAATATTAATATTCCATTTAGAATACACTATAAAATGCAGAAGAGAATGGGAGCAATAATAATGATAAAGAGGGTAACTGAGATGATTTGGAAAGTGTTTCTTCGCTTCATTGCAGCTTCGTTACGATGGAATGAGCCAGGAAGACTTGGGTTCACTTAGCAGAACAATGTTGGTGCTTCCTTGGCTTCCAGTGTGCAACTGAGCCACAGAATCACAGCACAGGGGACCTCGAAAGATCAGCCAGTCCCATCCCCCTGCACAGCAGGACCCCCTGGATCCAGCCTCACGGGAACCACACCAGAGAAGGAGACTCCTCGCTAAACTCTTCCTCTGTCTGTATTTTCTGCTGGTGTGAGAAGGGAGGACGTCTCTTCGTTTGGATGATGAGGGACAAGGAGGTCTCCCTTTAGCCAGAGACCAGCTGCTGACGGTGAGTTACTGGTTTCTAACTGGCTTGTGCCGCTCAGAAGACAGCTCTGGCAGCAGCTGCTCCTAATTCCTCCCCTCAAACTCCTCCCAGTGCCCTGGCCGTTGGTGGTTATAAGATACAGGTGATGGAGGGGCTCAGTCCTGGTTTTGAAGTGCCCTGAGCTGGACCGTGCCCGTGGCTTGGTGGGCTGCTGAGTGCAAATGCAAGCCCAAGCTCAGCCTTAAAGCTGAGGGCAGCTCTTTGAATTCCAGATCCGTGCCATGTGCCCAGCTCTTCACCTGCTGTGTAAGTTCTCGTGGTGTTCCCATGAGCAGGCGTCGCCGGGAGGAGTCGAGGCTTTCAGAGGACCTGTGAGTACCTCGGCTTACGCTCCCCTGGCGTTACTCTGCCACCCCCGTGGGGACCCGTGGAAGGGAGGTTTCATTTCTCCTGTTCTGAGTTAAAATGGGTGGACGTGGGTTCCACCCTGCTCTGCCATCTTTAGAACCCCTGTCCTACTCACTGCCTTAGCACAAGGCTGGCACCCCTGGGGAGAGGGACCTGGGGGTTCTTGTGGGGAACAAACTGAAAACGCATCAGCGATGGGCCCTGGGGGTCAGAGAGGCCAAGAGGGCATCGGGATGGCTCAGGAGGAGGGTGTCTGGCAGATCGAGGGAGGTGCTTCTACCCCTTTATTCTGCTTTAGCGAGGCTGCACCTGGAATCCTGCACCCAGTTCTGGCCTCCCCAGTTCAAGAGAGACAGAGAATTAGTAGAGAGAGCTCAGCACAGAGGTACAAGGACAGCTGGGGCTCTAGAGCAACTGCCTTGTGAAGAGAGAGTGAGAACGTTGGGACTAGTCTGGACAAAAGAAGGCTCTGAGGGCGTTTAATCCTTGAGGGCTGGGTGCCCAGCAGACAGGAATCCTCTCTGTTCAGTGGCATCAGACAGGACAGGGGGTGGTGGCTGCCAGCCTGGACACGGGCAGTTTCACCTCAGTCTGAGGAAGATCTCTTCTATTCAGGGTTCTTAACGATTGGAAGGGGCTGCCCAGGGATGCTGTGGAGTCCCCTCCTCTGGGGATGTTTCAGCCCCAGCTGGATGTGTTCCTGTGTGACTGGATCTAGGGGATCCTGCTGTGTTGGGGGATTGGACTGGATGATCTTCTGAGGTCCCTTCCAACCCCTAATGACTGGATCTAGGGGATCCTGCTGTGTTGGGGGATTGGACTGGGTGATCTTCTGAGGTCCCTCCCACTCCCTGATGCTCTCTGAGTCTGTGACTGGTGCAGTTTTGTGTTCCTCCCTCCTTGCATTTAAAGTGAGGATGGAAACCAGCCTGAAGCCCACTGCCAAGGATGTTAGTAGTTGCTGTTTCAGTGTGAATGTGCTTTGGATGGTTGCTAGAGAATGAGTGACCCTTAAACATCGTGGAAAGGAGAACCCAGGTTTTGCTTCACTAACCCTGACGCGAGATTTTTGACGTTGTGTGCTGCAGCCTGCTGCTGAGAAGCAGCAGTGTGATGGATAGAGCACAGGGCTGGGGTTTGATTCCAGCCATGGCTGTAGAGTTGCTGCATCACTTTGTCCAAGCAAACCAGCTGTCCCCCTTGGCCAGGGCTTTCTTGTCTGTGAAACCAGAGTGATAACCCCACAGCACCGGTCTGCGACAGCTACACGAGTGTTGCCTGTTCTCACTAAGCATCTCCAGATCCAGGTGTTCTTGTCTGGCTGGTTGAGAAAAGCAACCTACCAAGGGAATTGAGAGCAGTGCAAGCTGCTGCCTTGCAGGACTTGTCATAGAGGCATCCTGGCTAGCAAGGACCTCCAGGATCAGCAAGTCCAGCCCTCAGCCCAACAGCTCCCTCATCCCTAGGCTCTAGCCTAACCCTCAAGGGCTCGAGCTGCTTGGTTTTTGAACCCCTCCAGGGAAGGAGACTCCACCAGCTCCCTGGGCAGCCTGTTCAGTGCCAGGCGACTCTCTCAGCAAAGACCTTCTTCCTGAGATCCAACCTAAACCTCCCCTGACACAACTTGAGGCTGTTTCCTCTCATCCCGAGTGCGGATGGGCTGACAGGTGCTGGGCTGCTGAACGTCCCCGGATGAGAAATGCAAATAATTTGTTTAAATTATTGAACAACTGGTTGCTGGAGGTATCAAATGGCCAAAGACAGCTCTGCTGACTTCATAATCACTGGAAATGTCTGCAGCACTCACAAGGAGTTATGCGTCTTAGTTACATTCCTCATTAATGTTGCTCATTAAGCAGGAGAGACGAGACTGAACGAGACAACTTTATTATTAAAACGATGATCTGGTTTCCAAAGAACCTTCTGATTGGTGCTGCAGCAAACATTTCATGGGCTGCTCCTGTTGGCACCCGTGGGCAGCAAACTATCGCAGAAGAACAAAGACCCGGTGGCTTTGCCGCGCGGGCGTCGCTGAGTGTGGAGCGCTTCGGGGTGCTGGGGTGCCGGGCTCCTGCTTACAAGCCTCTGGCAGGGAGGAGCTGAGGCACGAGCATCAGAATCAAACCCCAGGTATCAAAGTCATAACTCGCAGCGAGTCCAGGTCTCGTCCTCTGTGAGACGAATGTGCACCGGCGGTAGAGGCTCTTCTACCTTTGCTTGTCCCTTTGTGAAATGAGCGCGAGGCGCTGTCCTGTCTGGTTAGACTGCTCCCAGGTGCTGTGGGCACTAGAGTGAGTTACGAACGCAGGCAGGATCCACAAAAGGGCTGAGGCTAGTTATGGAGTCACAGGGTGATTGAGGCTGGGAAAGCCCTCGTGGCTCACCCAGCCCATGGCCATGATGGCCAGGTCAGGGCACTAAGGGCCACAGAGAGGGCAAGGAGGAAGGAGAGGAGGAGACAGAGAGAATAGAGGAAGGAAAGGAGAGAGCGGGAAAGAGGGAAGGAGAGGAGGAAGGAAAGGAGGAGAGAGGGGGAAACAGGAAGGAGAGGAGGAGANAGGAGAGGGGGAAACAGAGGAAGGAGAGGGGGAAACAGAGGAAGGAGAGGGGGAAACAGAGGAAGGAGAGGGGGAGAGAGAGAGGGACAGGCAGGAGGAGAGGGGAGGGAAGGAGTCCAGCTGTCGCTGTGATTTCTGTTCTCACACTGGATCGTCACTGGCCCCGACTGCTGCAGCTCCTACGGGGCGATAAGACACGAGCAGCTCTACGTGTCGGTCGCTGATGTGCGAACTGACAGTCAGAGGACTGAGCAGCTTGTCTCCACCTCAGCCGCCTCCTTCCAGCCGCCCGTCCCGAGTCGCTGCACAAAACCCTGCAGTCGCTGCTCGGTTTTCTGAGAGAGGGGTAAATTGGCCAGTTAGACTTCGCCTCAGTTTGAAAACTGCAGGCGTGTCAGGGTCTGTGCCTGGCACAGACAAACCCTGTGCCAAATCCGACCGAGAAAGCAGCCGCTCCAGCCCCGGCAGCCTGGGATGGCCGTCGCCAGTTCCTGATCTGCTTTCCTTTTGTTCCTGTTTCCAAAGAAACCCAGAAGAACCTTTGGACCCTCGAAGCTTTTAAGGAGGAGGAGTTTGGAAAGTGGAGCAGTGGGGAGCGTTAAATATTTTAGTAGCTGTTGCAAAGACAGGCTTTTGTCGAGTCCTTGGGTGGGAAGCAAAGGAACCAGGGCAGGGAGCAGGACGACGGGGCTCGCCGTGCGAAGACGGGGTGCGCGGCAGCGCCTGAGCCAGGGATTCACAGACAGCTCCCACTCCTGAAACACTCACGTCGAACCCGTTACAAGAGGACTAGCGAACTGGCGGAGCCAGCTCAAACACAGGACGCAGACCAGGAGGTTTTCATCTGGAGCGTCTGCCGAACCCTGACCGAGATCACCCAGCCGGCCTCCCGCTGCCTCTCCAACAGCAGCGTCGGGTTCCTGTGGCTCCCTTCCTCGGGTTAGGGTGAGGAGGAAAGCAGGGCAGCCTCTGAAGGGTTAAGTGTAGGGGAGAAATGCTGCTTAATTCACAGAACATCAGGGGTTGGAAGGGACCTTGAAAGATCACCCAGTCCAACCCCCCTGCCACAGCAGGATCCCCTAGATCCAGTCCCACAGGAACAGCCCAGATGGGTTTGAAACGTCTCCAGAGAAGGAGACTCCACAACACCCATCAGCAGCCTCTTCCAGGGCTCTGGCACCCTCACTGGGAAGAAGGTCCTTCTCCCCAGACTGGTGTGGAACCTCCTCTCTTCCAGCTCACACCTGGTCTCCTTTGTCCTGTCACTGGGTGCCCCGAGCAGAGTCTGGCTCCATCCTCCTGACACCCACCCTTCACATATTGATCAACATCCATGGGGTCACCCTTAAGTTGTCTTTTCTCCCAGCTCCCTCAGCCTTTCCTCAGCAGGGAGATATTCCCCTTCCTTCATCATCTCTGGCTCTGTGCTGGGCTCTCTCCAGCAGCTCTGTGTCCTCCTGGAGCTGAGGGGCCCAGAGCTGGGCACAATACTGGGTGGTCTCAGGAGAGCAGAGGGGGAGTACGCCTCTCTCCAGCTACTAACCACCTCCTTTCTAATCCACCCCAGGGTGCCACTGGCCTTCTTGGCCACCAGGGCCCATTGCTGGCTCCTGGCCATCCTGCTGGCCACCAGGACCCTTGTTCCTTTCTTCTATACTGCTCTCCAGCAGGTCAGTCCCCAACTTCTACTGGTGCCTGTTTTTGCCCAGATGCCAGACTCTACACTGCCCTTGTCAAGTCTCCAGCCTGTCCAGGTCGTGAAGAGTTAAGCAGGTGAACATCTGAAGGGGTAGATGTAGGGAAAAGCACTTCTTGGTCAACAAGGCATTTTTCTGGCTGTTTAGCTCCTGGTGCAGCTGCTGGGGAAGCCCTGCCTTCGTGGCACACAGGTGATAAACCCTGGCGTGCCGAGAGCTGAACCTTCCAGCCCCCTGACCAAAACCAGGTGACGAGACCGAGCTGCAGAAGGAAGGAAACACCCGCAAATAAAGGGCCGAGTGAGACAGAAACCCTCCACACAGCAAAGCTGGGCAGACAAAGGCTGGCTGAGTGTTTTGACAAGATGACTGCGAGCTACTGTGCTTTATGCTCTGAGAGCTCCATCCAAGTTTCGCTGGTGGCAACAGAAAGGCTTCAGAGGACTTTGATGCAGAAGCCCAGCTCAGCCAGTGTGTTGGATGAGTCCTTCATTTTTGCAGCGGCAGCCTTGTTGCTGAGCGGGGATGAAGAGGAAGGGCAGGAGGGGAGCCCAAAGAAAGTTGGCCACACAGACATAATATTGGAGGCATTAGGCTGCATGGGGCTGCTCGGCCTCCACAAAGAACCAAACTTATTCCCATGGAAACCACTGTTCAGAGATGAATAAGAAGCCTGGCTCTCAGCAGCTCCCCTTCCTTTTTCCTCTTTTCTTCTCTCTCGGAATGTTTTGTTGTTGTTTTTGGTGAAGGGAAAGAAAGAGGCTCTTCACCTCCAAGCAGCTTGAGAAAAGACTGGCAACATTCATTCCCCTAATAAGCTGGCAATTAATGCAGAGAGGAATGTCCTGGATTTTTCACAGAGGTACTTTTCAACAGGAGCTACTCAAGATGTTGGCGGCGGGGGGCAGTTCTTCTGGGATTTCTTTCTTTCTTTGTTACTGGTGTGGTTTAAGTGGGACACGGCCTTCCTGGAGCAAGGGGGCTCTGCCACTGGTGTTGTAAGTCTGCCCTCGCGTGTTGGGTTTTAACTCCCGTACCAGTGGGCTCCATGGGATCCGCCAGGTGCGGTGTGGCAACACCCAAGGGGGTCCTGGTGGCCAGCAAGATGGCCAGGAGCCAGCAATGGGCCCTTGTGGTCAAGAAGGCCAATGACTAGGTGGTCCTGCTGTGGCAGGAGGATGGGATTGGGTGATCTTTCGAGGTCTCTTCCCATCCCAGAGCTGCTGGAGCTGTAGCCATGGGCTGCAGGCAGAGGGAGGGCAGGGAGGCAGCCCCTCAGGCAGAGCAGACTCCAGTCATTATCATTCCTGCACTAAGTGAGATAAGAAATCAAAAGGATCATTACAAAGGTGTTGCTGATGGTATCAGCGTTAGGGGGTGTCCAGCTATTGACTGACATAAAAAGCGATAGCAAAGGGCAGGCTGAATGATCAACTGACTTTCAGCAAGTGAAGGAGACCCCGTCAGTCTGGGCAGCCTGAAAGAAATGCTCTGTGCCTGGTGTCGTGTGAGGAGAGCTGCTCAGAGCAGCAAGTGTCACAGGGAACAGCCAGCTCGTGTGGGAAAGCTCCCGCGTGAGTCAGCGGGGACGTCTGCTCGGGTGGGCCAGGGGGATGTAGCCCTGGTCTTGCTAATATGATGGTGCTGGGTCAGAGCACAGAGGGAGCTGGGAGTTGTAGGGTGGATGGTTGATGATCTTGAAGGTCTCTTCCAACCCTGATGATTCTGTGATCTTTGCAGAGAACTGCAGTGCTCGTCTTTGGTTTTAAAAGACAGGAGGTAGAACACTCATTTCCAGCAGACTCTCCCCTCTTCATCACATGTGGCCAGCGATAGCCGCCGTGCTGAGAACTGCTCAGCCCCCGGGGTGTTTTGAGAAGCTCTTTATCTGCTCGGAAAGGCCAGAGCTGCTCGTGCTGTGCTGTTTAGTGCGTGGCCACCAAGCCGGGCGATGGCACTGTGGCTGCTTTCCAGCCGCACCCGAGCTTATCGTCAGGGTTTCGTTCTGTCCCGAGGCGCTGACCTTCCTGTTATCAGCCCCTCTGGAAGGAAGGAGCACAAGGAGGTCTGGCCCTGTGCCGTCTTGTTTGTGGTTTGTACGTGGTGTCGTTTTACTGCCTGGTTGTACATCCTGCCTACAAGTGATGGACTAATTGCTGGGGTGTGACAGAGCACTTCATCCCTGTCCTGAACCAGGGCTGTCAGCCAGGAACGAGACTGAGTCATGGGTGGGTGGAACAGGATGAAATATTCTGGTGGGGAGATCGGCTTGTAGCAGCAGTGATGTGGCCAGCAGGACAAGGGATGGCATCCTACCCCTGGACTGGGCACTGGGGGCAGTGCTGCCCCTCCCCCCTTTCACTTCAAGGAAGAGACTGAGGGGCTGGAGCAGGTCCGGAGGAGCAACGAGGCTGGGGAAGAGACTGGAGGGAAAGGCTGATGAGGAGAGGCTGAGAGAGCTGGGGGGGTTTAGTCTGGAGGACACTCAGGGGGACCTTCTCCCTCTCTCCAGCTCCCTGAAGGGAGGCTGTAGTCAGGTGGGGGTCAGGCTCTTCTCCCAGGCAACCAGCACCAGGACGAGAGGGCAGAGCCTGAAGGTGCTGGGGAGGGTTATGCTGGCTGTTAGGAAGCCCTTCCTCATGGAAAGGGTGACCAGACACTGGAACTGACTGCCCAGAGCAGTTTGGTGGAGTCCCCATCCCTGGAGGTGTTGAAGGACCCTTCGTGCCCTGGTGTGGCCGCTGGGTCCTGGTCTGGGCTGGCTGAGCTCTGAGGGCTTTGCCAGCCTCAGTCATTCTGGGATTGTACCAGCACCCCCAGAACGAGCAGCAAGCGCTCGCCCACCTTGGCTGTCAGACCCAGCCAGGTCCCGCGGTGTTCGCAGCACTTTTTCACGGCCTCACCTGTACGTTTGAAAACTAAACCCACGCTCCCCACGTGCAGAGATAACTTGGCAGGTGGCTTTGGCAGCGAGTCCCCCCCAGAGGCTGCATGGCCACCCTGGGGCCCCGGCAGCACCTCTCGAGGTGTGCGGTGTGAGATAACAGCCCTGCCCGATCGATTCCACCGTGGAGAATCGGCTTCCTCAGCAAAGGGCCACCGCGACAGCAGGGCTGGAGTTCTACCAGTCACAGTGCCCAACACCCTTCCCCTTGGAGGCTGCCCGCTGACCGAGGGCTGGTGTCTGTCTGGCTCGTTTGGAAAGGATGAGCACAGGCGTCTGATCGCCCCCCTTAATTACCCCATTTCCGCCTCCCTAGATACATCTCCAAAACTAATTACAGTGCCCGTGGCCCCTGCTATCAGCTGGTAGCCAGAGATGAATGTGAGGCCGTGGCAAGGACAGCTACGCCCCCCTCCTGCCTGGCACTGCTTGGCAAACGTGCCCAGCCCTCTTTTGCCGCTAAGGTTTCAATACATTCATCATCGTGTTAGCGCTGGCAGCCGGCTGTATTTACAGGTTATCGGCTCCGCCGCGACCAGCTGTTCGCGTGGCTCCCATGAAGTCCATTCAATTTTCCACCTGGGATGCCACGTTTGTCTAGTCAGGGTTTGACATCTATTTCTCTTTGGGGGGGGTGGTTTGCTTTTGGTGATGGGTTTTACTGAGCTGCGTGTTCTGCTTCTCCCAAAGAAGGCGCTGAGGGGGTCTGCCGGGTGCTGTCCATCGGCTGAGACGCACTTGGCTGCGCTCTCGGGCCTGATGAGGGGGCGTCTCTGTGTGTGTTGGGGTGCAGCTGCTGCTCTGCCCTTCTGCGGCTCTATTCGGGCTGGCGTTTGCTGTGGCGGTGTCCCCGGTGCTGCTGTGTCCCCAGTGCTGCGGTCCAGGGGTGTGCGGTGGGCAGCCCTCCACGATGCTGGTGCTGCCTCAGGCCACGAGCATCACCGCGCTCTGCTCCTTTTTGTAGACCTGCTAAACCATAGAATCATTAGGGGTTGGAAGGGACCTCTGAAGATCATCTAGTCCAATCCTCCCGCCCCAGCAGGATTTGTCAAAACAGATAGAGTAATGATGCTCTTGCATCTGCTCTGCCTTGAAGCCATTTCAACCTGGCTTTAGGAGACCACGAGTCCTGTGGCTCTGCACAGCTACAGTTTAGTAAGAGGAAACAGAGCTGGAACAGAGCAAAAAGTGTAGGAAAAGTTAGCTCAAAGAGTCATAGACTCATCCAGGTTGGAAAAGACCCCTGGGATCATCAAGTCCAACCAACAACTCTACTCTACAAAGTTCACCCCTAAACCAGGTCCCCCAACACCACATCTAAGTGACTTTGAAACACATCTGGGGATGGCTGTGGCAGGGGGATTGGACCAGATGGTCTTTGGAGGTCCCTTGCAATCCCTAATGACTGGATCTAGGGGATCCTGCTGTGGCAGGGGCATTGGATTGGATGTTCTTTCGAGGTGCCTTCCAATTGCTGATGACTGGATCCTGCTGCGGCAGGGAGGTTGGACTGGATGATCTTTTGGGGTCTCTTCCAATCCCTAATGACTGGATCTAGGGGATCCTGCTGTGGCAGGGGGGTTGGACTGGATGATCTTTTGGGGTCTCTTCCAATCCCTAATGACTGGATCTAGGGGATCCTGCTGCAGCAGGGGGATGGGAATGGGTGATTTTTGGAGGTCCCTTCCAATCGCTGATGTTCTGTGATGAGTTTGCCAGACAGGTGCCATCCCATGGGCTTCCCTGCTGTAGCCCCTGCTCACTGCTCTGGGAGATTCACGCTCAGAGTGAGGACTTGTGGGGCTTCCCTCCGCACCAGACGTGCGCCATCCTCTCATCTCCCTGCGCGCAGGACTGCCGGGTTGGTGCCGGGTGCGAAGCGCCTGCCCGAGACCCCCGTTAGCAGTCACTGCATGCAGCAGAGGTGATGGATGGTGCTGACTGGGAAATAAGTTGCTGCTTTATGAGAAATTCTGCAGTTGCAGAGGATTTTTTTGTTAAACGGAGCAGGAATAAATAAATGAAGCCATAGCCACTGCCAGAAGAAAAAGAGAAGGAAATTAGGGTCACGCCAGAGGCTGAACAGGATCCAAGTCTTTAATTTCGGCCTTTAAACTATTCTGTGTAATAAATAAGTAAAGAGGAATTAAAAGCCTCAATATTGAAGCGGAGAATCTTCTTTCTCAGAAATGACCCGCTGGACCGCTCTGCTCTGCACTTGGGTTAGTGGTTGGACTCGATGATTTTGAAGGTCCTTCCCAACCTAAGTGACCCTGTGGTCTTCCCAGGATGGTTAATTTTTCTGTGCTTCAGGTTTCACTTCTTGCTGCTTGCTGTCCTGCTGAGGTCTCAGGGGGTTCAAACTGCACCAAGTTCGTTCCGCACCAGTGGAACGGAGCAATCAGTGCTCCTCCAAGAGGGACTCCTGCAGCAACATCCACCGCTGTGGAAGATCAAGTTGATGCAAGAGGAGGAGATGCTGTTGTCCAAGGGACCTGCCCAGGTGGTTGGAGGCTCTGCTCCAGCCTCTGTGAAAGAGAAAAGTAAGAGCAGGGCTGGTGAAGGGGTCAGGACGTGGATTGCTTACTGTTCCCTTGGGGTCTCAGGTGCCACACATCCCATCAGAAGGATTCTCAGCCCTGGAGCGGGCAGACATCAGGAAGAAATTCTTCGTGGAGAGAGTGGTCAGGCCCTGGGATGGGCTGCCCAGGGTGCTGGTTGAGTCCCCATCCCTGGATGAGTTTAAAAGTCGCTTAGATGTAGTGTTGGGACATCTGGTTTAGGGGTGAACTTGCAGAGTAGGGTTGCTGGTTGGACTTGATGATCCCAGGGGTCTTTTCCAACCCGAATGGTTCTGTGCTCAGCTGTAACGTTGTCATGGTGGTCTTGCAAGCGTAATCCTCCATCTTTCCTATGTGACTGGATCTGGGGGATCCTGCAGTGGTGGGGGATTGGAGTAATGACCCTTCGAGGTCCCTTCCAACCCCTAACGTGGTGTGGTTCTGTGGTGGGCGTGTCGTGCCTCTCTTGCTGGAAGCTTTCCCCTGCCTTGCCTGTGGTGCCAGCGGGGTGCTGAAGGGGTGCTGGCTGGGCGCAGCTCTGCAAACCCAGCTCTCGGGTGAGAGGCTGCTGCAGCTTCACGGCAGAGCTCTCTAAACCTCGGCTGCCCGGGGAGCGCCGGGAGGCTGCAGGGATGAACGACACCAGTGTGAGGCAAATGGCTTTTGAGTGACTCGGTGCCAGAGGGCACACGCACAGCATCCCGAGGCAGCCTCAGCGAGACATCCCACTGATTAGATACTGAGGTCAGGCACCGAGACACCAAGGTCGGGCCGTGTCCTGCTTCCCTCATCCAGCTGCGCCCCGATAAGACGGCGGCTGCCAAGACCACCGATCAGATAAGGGGCAATTTTCGACAGCCTCGAGTTACGGCTGCGGCCGGGGAGGTCCGGATAAGATCGGGCAGGGGCTGGAGCGGTTTAGCCGTCCCTGATAAACTCCCCCCTTTTCTTGTCTCCGAAGACACCGGTTGTCTGGCGAGTGCGAGCGCAGGGTCCCTCGCCGCCTCTGGGAGCAAAGGCGGAGGTGATTTATGGGCTGGATTGCGGGGAGATGGTAGTTCTTCTGCTGCTTGTGACGCCTTGTCGGGAGGTGCAGCACCCCGCGGTCAGGACAGGCGGCGGTTCCGCGGCGCCTCCAGCGCGGCCGGCGGTAACAGGGCGACCGAGAACCGCGAGGCGGCCAGTGAGTCCCGCAGGGCAGAGCAGCGGGTTTTACACACACCCAGTGAAGTTACCCCCGGTAGGAAGAGGCTGGCCGAGTGCCGCAGGGCTCCTGCCACTACCTGCAATTAGAGCTATTTGTTATCCCCCCCTTCCCCCCCTTTTGTTTTCTTTCCTGTTTGGAAACGGCTGCAGCACCTTTGGGGAGCTGTAGGAAAACACGAGAGAAACCTAGCAGGGCTGTGCAGGGTCCCGCTGTGGTCCTCCTCTGGCTCTGTGACCCCAAGTACCTGCTGGAGACCAACGCAGGAGAACGGGACCTGGGGGTCCTGGTGGCCAGCAGGATGGCTAGGAGCCAGCAATGGGCCCTTGTTGCCAGGAAGGCCGATGGCATCCTGGGGTAGATCAAAAAGGGGGTGGTTAGGAGATCGAGAGAGGTTCTCCCTCCCATCCACTCTGCCCTGGGGAGACCACAGCTGGACTCTTGTGTCCAGTTCTGGGCCCCTCAGCTCCAGAAGGACACAGAGCTCTGCTGGAGACAGTCCAGCGCAGAGCAATGAGGATGATGAAGGCAGTGGGGCATCTCCCTGCTGAGGACAGGCTGAGGGAGCTGGGGCTCCTGAGCTGGGAAAAAAGAAGACGTAAGGGTCAGAGGAACTTGTGAGCAGGAGGGTTTCCCCTGTTTTTCTGGGTTTGCTCTTGCTCTTTCATATTTTCTTTCATTTTTTTCCTGCTGTTTTGTGTGGTTTTGAGCCACACTTGAGCTGAGACTAGGAAAGGGGTGCCCAGGAAATAAATTCCTCTAGAAATTCTGACATATTTTTCCTCAAGCACGTTTACATTTATTTTACGGTCTCCCAGCTGTTTCCTGGCTGCAGCTTCTCCTCGCATCAGAGCACTAGAGTCTGCTGCAGGGCCGGGGTAACCAGGGGAGATGCCTGAGCTGGTTCTGTCTGAGCAGCCCTTTGAATTGCCACCTCTGCAGATATATTTCCTCTGCTCTCTGAGCCAGCTGGAGGCAGCTGCCTGTCTCTGCTTCACGCTGCTGAGTGGGATTTAGATTTAACTTTCAGCCCTCAGTCAGGTAACGGGAAATATCGACAAATCCTCTCGCGCTAACATTTGGTTCTCAGTGAAAAATCCTTCCCTAGGTGTGTGAGGGAGTGATTTTACTCATAGCTGACTACATACAGGTATCGTGGAGTCATAGGGGGTTTAGGCTGGAAGGGACCTCAGTGGTCATCTGGTTCCACCCTCCTGCCAGGGGCAGGGTCACCTCTCGCTCTACCCGGGTGCCCAGAGCCCGTCCAGCCTGGTTTCGAATGCTTCCAGGGAGGGGACGTGTTCACCACTCAGGCTGTCCTGTCTGCCACCCACCACCGAGCTCCTCGGGCAAATCCAGGGGTGCTCCAGTCCACCAGAGAGCTGTGGTTGGCTGCAGCTGCTGCTCCTGGCCTGGCCACCGGTGCCAGCCAACAGAGCATCTTGGCCCCATTGAACTGGCTGGAGAGGAACCTGGCAGGACTGGGTGACACCTGGCTGAACAGGAGCCAGCAGGGTGCCCAGGTGGCCCAGAAGGCCAATAGCATTCTGGCCTGGATCAGCAATAGTGTGGCCAGGAGGAATGGGGATGTCCTTCACCTGGACTGGGCACAGAGGAGCCCTCCCCTCCAGTTCTGGGCCCTTCACTTCGAGAAAGAGATGGAGGGGATGGAGTGGGTCCAGAGGAGCAACAAGGTTGGAGAAGAGACTGGAGGGAGAGGCTGAGGGAGCTGGGAGTGTTTAGCCTGGAGAAGAGGACACTCAGGGGGGACCTTCTCCTTCTCTCCAGCTCCCTGAAGTTAGGTGGGGGTCAGGTTCTTCTCCCAGGCTCCCAGCACCAGGAGGAGAGGGAAGAGCCTGAAGGTGCACATGTGGAGGGTCAGGCTGGCTGTTAGGAAGCCCTTCCTCATAGAGAAACTGATCAGAGTCTGGACTGCCTGGGGCAGTGGCGGAGTCCCCATCCCTGGAGGTGTTGAAGGACACCTGGCTGTGACCTTCAGTGCCCTGCTGGGGTGACGTTAGGTGCTGGGCTGGGCTGGCTGAGCTCCGAGGGCTTCTCCAGCCCCAGTAACTCTGGTTCTGTGTTTCTGTTTCTCCTCTGAAGATCCGAGCTGTTTCAGAGTGGAAAGTGTTGTAGGAGGCCCTCTGCCCCTCTGCAGTTGCTCGCCCACTGGGATATTTTCAATAGGACTAACTGCAAGGTGAACAAATTGCTCTAAAAGTCTCTCAAGGATTAAAACCCACAGATGTTTGTGTTTGATTCCTGCCCTAATATTTGGCAAGGACTCTATAATTTAAATAAAAGGGCTCATTTTTCCCAAATTTAATCTCTTTTTAACAGTGTGGGAGTCAGAAGCGTTCTAATAGTTCCACCACTTTCATATTTAAAGCTGTGCCCTCCAAACATTTACATTCAAGATTTGTTTTCCTTCAGATGTGTAAATAACGCAGAGCAATTTGCATCTCATGCATAAATCTGTCTCCTGTTGAATGCAAATTAAAAAGGAAGGATGATCCAGCCCCCAACCCCTTCCATTTGCCTCCCCCCCCCCATATTTATGGCAACTTAACTGGCTAATTCCTCCAGTGAGAATTTTGGGGGTTTATGTGTGTTTGAAAAACTACCCAACGGATGGTCCCTTCCGCTGAGTAGTGAGAAGCTGAGAGCTGATTGATAGAGTTTCCACTCTGAGTGGAGGCTTTGCTCAGGTTTTAGGTGTCCCAGATGAGCCCACCTGCAGTAGAATCCCAGGACATTAGGGATCGGAAGGGACCTTGGAAGATCATCCAGTCCCATCCCCCGACACAGCAGGATCATCTAGATCCAGTCACACAGGAGCATGGCCAGGTGGGTTTGAGACATCTCCAGAGAAGGAGACTCCACAACCTCCCTGGGCAGCCCCTGCCAGGGCTCTGGCACCCTCCCTGGGAGGAAGCTCCTTGTATTTATGCGGAAGCTCCAACAGTGTGTGCTTATGCCTGCGTGAGTGTGGCTCCTTCTTGGGACTTGTCCCAAATGAATTTCATTTCTGTGCACCTTGTAGAATGATAACGATGCTTAATGTCTATAAATATGTGGAGGGTGGGTATCAGGAGGATGGAGCCAGGCTCTGCTCAGGGTCATTTCATGACAGGACAAGGGGCAGTGGGTGTGAGCTGGAGCAGAGGAGGTTCCACATCAGAAGGTCCTTCTTCCCGGTGAGGGTGCCAGAGCCCTGGCAGGGGCTGCCCAGGGGGGTTGTGGAGTCTCCTTCTCTGGAGACATTTAAGACCTGCCTGGACTGTTCCTGTGCAACTGGATCTAGGGGATCCTGCTGTGTCAGGGGGATGGGACTAGATGATCTTTCGAGGTCCCTTCCAGTCCCTGATGTCCTGTGACCCTGTGATGTTCCATGTTGCTCCAATACACTTTAGGTTTGCTCCAGAAGCTGCTGGAGATCTGAATTCACAAGCTCTTCTCTGACTTGCACTTGCCAACTTGTCTGGATACCCCCGCGGGATGTTTTTAAGCTACAGGTCTCCTTCCCTGGCAGTGTCTGTGCCTGCTGGTCGGTATCATGAGCCTCTAAAAATAGTTCCTCTGGAGACTCTTGCTGTCTTCATAGAAGTGCTACCAGAATATCTCATTGAATCATCTCTCAGCTCAGACCCGCTCTGCTATTTGTGTCTGAAGAGTCACTTCTGCCTCCCCGGCTGCTTCACTCTCGGAGCCAGAGCCAGCGCCAGCCTGGGCAGATGAACTGCCGTGCCAGCAGTGTGGGAGCTCCCCGAGTGGGTGGGAGCCTTCTGCTGGCACAGCGAGCCCCAGACTGGGGCAGCTGGAGACGCAGGGCTCTGGCAGCTCTGCAGCTCCTGGGGGCAGGTGCTGCTGCAGCATCAGCTCTGAGCACCGTGGTGCTCAGCAAGTGGTGGGTGAGCTGGCTCGTCAGCACCTGCTCTTCCCCTTGGTCACAGAATTAGTGAGGCTGGGAAAGGCCTCTGAAACCATCACATACAGCCTGAATGCTTTGGATGCTCCACAGCTGGTGAATCCAGAGGGCCACTGAAATGCTCAGGAGAAGGAGCATCTCTGGTGTGACGACAGGCTGAGAGAGCTGGGGCTGTTCAGCCTGGAGAGAAGGTGGCTCCAGGAGGACCTTCTCTTGACCTTTCAGTTCCTGAGGGGAGCCTCCGTGAAGGCAGGGGCAGGTCTTGTCAAGAGGGTTTGTGTGGACAGGACAAGGAGCAGTTGGTTCCAGCTGGGAAAGGAGAGATTGAGGCTGGATGTTAGAAAAAACCTCTTCAATATGAGGGTGGTTGATGGCTGGAAGGGGCTGCCTGGGGAGGTGTTGGGGGGGGCCCCATCCCTGGAGTCATTGAAGGTCAGACTTAATGAGGCTCTGAGTGAACCAACCCAGTTAGGGTTGTCTCTATGTAGGGAGGTTGGACTGGATGTCCTCCAGAGGTCCCTTCCAGCTCTGGACATTCTATTCTATGTTCTAGTCTCTATCCTTTTTTCTGTATTCTCTCTAGCCCAGTCTCTATTCTATCTTCTCTATTCCCTGTTGTGTTAGATCGAGGTGATCCTGCTGCGGTGGGAGGACTGGACTGGATGCTCTCTCCAAGTCCCTGCAATCCCAGTGCTCCGTTCTGTTCCGTGGGTCCCTCAGGAGGACATCTGCTGGTGCAGGGTGCCTGGGAATCTCAGAGCTACTGAAAACACACGTTTAAGCTCAGCACTGGTGCGGAACCCACTGCTCTCAGGTCTGCAGCCTGAGGTGCGGGAGGGTCACAGCTACTTGCGCAAGGACTTAAGCTGCAGAGCCGAGCCGGCGGCGGGGCCGAGGAGCAGCGGGGCTTCGGTGGCCACTCGGGCGCTTGTCCGCAAGCCCTCCTTTTCCGTGAGCAGCCAGTGCTCACTGTAACGCTGGCTCTCAGCAGAGCAAGTGCAGCGCTGCTCTCAAAGCAGCCCGGGCTAGAAATCTGCCAGCTGACAGCGGGCTGAAGCTTCTCAAAACACTTCCTGAGGGCAGCCGCACGACGGTCTCTTCCTACCACCTGCCTAAGCGCTGGGCTCCGTAGCTTTGCTCTGGTTTTAAACTGGAGCAAAGAGCTGAAGCTCCAGTTCAGCCTGCAGGGGGTAAGGGCTGACTTGGGTCTGTCTTTGGTCAGCAGATTGTGTCCCTAACGCACCCTGGCTTGTCCAGCATCAGCTCCCTGGGCAGGGACAGAAGCAGCCGGAGAGAACAAGTCTCCTTTGCTCCTATGGGAGCAGATGGGGGGTAACTTGATCTGGACCCCTGAAAGTCAGGGACAGCTCTGAGGGTGGCTGACTGGAGCCAGGACTGCTGCTGGCCATGTAGCAGCAACACGTGCTGGTGCTGAACGCAGACACGGGTTAACTCCGGGGGGGCCGGTGTGCTCTCCCAGCTGGCACCCAAGTGCCCGGGCCCTAACCCCTGGGAAGCTGCGTGAGAGGGTCCTGTATTCGTCGTCATTTCAGCCCCTTTCTCTCCCCATCTTTTCCTTTGCTCTTCTCCCCTCGTCCTTTTCTCCCCTCTTTATTTCCTCTCTTCTTCCTTTCCTCCCCTCTCCCTTGTCTCTTCTTTTTGTTCTTTTTCATAGGACAGAAGTCAATCTGATTCCTAGTAAATGTTGTTGCTAAGGTTTTGGGTGGAGAAGCAGCAGCTCCTCTGCTGAATTACATCTTCAGATGATGTCACAGGAGCCACCACTTTGGGGTTTTATTGCTCCCTGAGCACTGCACTGTCTGCCCTTCCCCAAGAATCTAGGTTTATACCACCAACAAAACAGCAGGGGAGTGAAAAATATCGTCTGCAGGAAACGGTGAACTCGGACGAGTAAAGGTGGCCATGAATTAGAAGCTGGCTAGTGCTTTCACAGATGTGCTCTCTAATCCAGATGCAGCTACTGCATCTCAGAGGTCTCAGAGATGAAGTGCAGAATCACAGTCCAGGTGGGTTTGAAACATCTCCAGAGGAGGAGACTCCACTGGAGACTGCCAGGGCTCTGTCACCCTCACTGGGAACAAGGTCCTTCTCACACTGATGTGGAACCTCCTCTGCTCCAGCTCACACCCACTGCCCCTTGTCCTGTCACTGGGTGCCCCTGAGCAGAGCCTGGCTCCATCCTCCTGACACCCACCCTTCACATGTTGATCAACATCCATGGGGTCACCCCTCAGGCTCCTTTTTCCCAGCTCCCTCAGCCCTTCCTCATCAGGGAGATGCTCCCCTCCCTCCATCACCTTCATAGATCTGGAATGCTGGACTCTCTCAAGTCCTTCTGGATCTGGATCAGCTTTGCCATGTCGCACAATCCCAGAACATTAGGGATAGGAAGGGAGCTCCAGAGATCATCCAGTGCAATCCCCCTGCCAGAGCAGGATCCCTCGGTCACACAGGGAATCGATGAAGTCGCTCGGTGCTGTTGTTGCCACCTTTCCTCCCCCCAGCTGCTCAATTACATTACAGGGCCCTAAACAGTCCCTCGGTGTTTTCCTGATGTAAATGCCCCGTGTGGCAGTTACTGCCGCTCAGCTCCGTGCGGGCGGGTGACTGTAAATGGGAGGGGGCAATCAGTGCAATCAGGAGGGGAAGGGATGTGTCTGCAAATCAGCCTGGGCCGCGCTGCCCACGCTGTAAACACCCGGCCGCGTGGAGAGCCCCTTCGCAGCGGCACAGAGCGGCTGCTGTGTGGATCCAGGCTTGAACTGCACGGGGAATCTCCTCTGGGAGCTTACAGACCATCCCTTTGGAGGCAGAGGTGTGCCAGCCTGTGTGTTTAGGGTTCTTTCCCCCCTGCAGCAGCTCGTGGGGTGTGTGCAGGTTCCCCGGGCGACGGCGGCTCCCCAAGCTCCTGATGCTGCTAATCCATTACGTGTTATCGATAACCTGCTGCGAGCCCTGGCACAGACCTTATTAACATGCCCATAAATGATGGGCACAAGCCTGACCTGTCTGCTGATGGATTAGAGGCGGAGTGAGCATCGTTAAACAGCTTAGGGCAGCTTGAGGAGTCTCCTTCTCTGGAGAGGAGGAACATACCCACCTGGCCATGTCCCTGTGTGACTGGATCTAGGTGATTCTGCCGTGGCAGTGGAATCACAGAATCATTAGGGATTGGAAGGGACCTCGAAAGATCATCCAGTCCAATCCCCCTGCCACAGCAGGGTCACCTAGACCAAGTCACACAGGAACACATCCAAGTGGCTCTTAAACATCTCCAGTGAGGGAGACTCCACAACACCCCCAGCAGCTCAGTCCCAGCCTGTCCCAGTCCCTGGGGCTGTTCTTGCCCAGATGCCAGACTCCACTGGCACCCTAGAAGAGCACCCGGCTCCGCCTAGGGCCGAGCTCTCGTTCTGGTGGTTGGTGGAGCCTCCCAAACCACGAGCACAGCCTGTTTCTAAATGCAGGGGTCGTAGCCTCTGGTTGTCAAGAAGCCAGAATGATGACGTTTTGCTCCCGCCACTTGCATGAGCGACATCATTACGCATTCACGCCAGTACAATTCTGATAATTAATTTACAGGATGGCAAAGTCTTAACGATTTCAGTGTCAAAGTTAATGGAAACATCTGAGAGCTGATCTCGTGGTGCCGCCGTAAATTCCGCTTGTACCGTGCTCGTGCCAGAACCAGCAGCAGCAGCGTGGCTCTGCCCTGTCGTCGTGAGGCTTTCGGCGCCGCCTCCCACAGCATCCTCGCAGCCAGGCGGAGCCAGTGTGGTCTGGACGGCCGGGTACTGAGCTGGAAGGTGAACTGGCTGCCAGATAGAAGCCAGAGAGCAGTGGCCAATGGGACAGAGTCCAGCTGGAGGCCTGGACGTGGTGGAGTCCCCCAAGGGTCAGTACTGGGACCGGTCCTGTTCAATCAATTCATTGATGACTTGGATGAGGCACTAGGTGCACTGTCAGCAAGTTTGCTGATGACACAGCGCTGGGAGGAGCGGCCGACACCCCAGCAGGCTGGGCTGCCACCCAGGGGGACCTGGACAGGCTGGAGAGCTGGGCAGGGAGACACTGAGGGAAGTAGAACAAGAGCTGTGTAGAGCCTGGCGTCTGGGCAACAACAGCCCCGGGGACCAGGATAGGGTGGGGGCTGACCTGCTGGAGAGCAGGGCGACCTGAGGGTCCTGGTGGCCAGCGTGTCAGAAAGCCCTCTGTTTTGTGTGTTGCTCCAGGCAAGCGGGGTTTGCTTCGGTGCAGGGTTTGTCCCGAGTTGGACACAGCACCTCTGAGCCACAGTGTAGGAGTGTGAACGGGAGGTCCCAGACCTGCAGAGCTGCCTGGCGGCTGGGAGCACTGCTAATGGAAATACACCTCAGATTGTGCTGAAACTGGGTGTCCTGTAGGAGAGACCCACTTCAGTGTCTTTCCTCCTCAAAACTCCTACTGAAGTTTCCTTGCATCTGGCCCAGATAACTTGGTTGCTGAGTGAGTCAAGAACTGCTCCCTTTCCTGCACAAACACCCCGCCCAGGCATCTCGGATTATCTTCCCTTTCTTCAGTCCACAATTACTTGCTCCACCCAGGTATTGTGGGCTCTCTTGAACTGGCTGTCTGCTGGCTCCAGCGTTCATTAACCACTCAGCTGCCAGGAGTTCAGGGGTGCACAAACCTCAGGAGCCTGGAATGTCACTCATCTGAGTGACAGAGGAGGTCGCTCAGATGTAGTGTTGGGGGATCTGGTTTAGGGGTGACCTTGCAGAGTCAGGATGATCCCAGGGGTCTTTTCCAACCTCAGTGATTCCCTGCTAGGGTGATCCCTAATGTTCATTTATTTCCCTAGTGTCCTTCCCCAAAGCCCTCAGCGTGCCCTTTACTCACTCGTTACGCCAGGCAGTGTCTCCTTACACCACGTGTATTTACAGCCTCTAACACCAGAGCTCCTAAAGCCTTAGAAATCACGCCGGCTCGACTCCTGGATCGAAGGAGTTCACAAGGGGCTCTGCCTGTGTCTGCCTGCGCCAGGCTGCGGCACCGACAGCACTTCCCCTTGTTTACATGTGCTCGAACCTCTTGCATTTAAATAGCTCATTATGCAAGGATTTATGAACGAGTTGATGTGTGTTTGGGCTGCGCCCCGCGTTCCGTCACCGAGCAGAGGTTTGATGTCTGCGGAGCCACGATGAGTAACGGCAGAGCACCTGCAGTCGCACCACAGACGTCAGAGGGGCACGAGGTGCAAAGCCCAGCACTCGGATCTGTGGGGCATCAGAGGAGAGGGGCAATGGATCTGTGTCTCTTCTCCCAAGTTCCTAGTGATGGGATGAGAGGAGGTGGCTTCAGGCTGGGCCAGCAGCATCCTGGGGTGCATCAGAAGGGGGAAGGTTAGCAGGTCGGGAGAGGTTCTTCCCCCCTTCTACTCTGCACCAGGGAGATCACATCTGGAGTGTTGTGTCCAGTTTTGGGCCACTCAGCTCAAGGACATGGAGCTGCTGGAAAGAGCCCAGCAGGGATGATGAAGGGAGTGGAGCATCTCCCTGCTGAGGAAAAGCTGAGGGAGCTGAGTCACTTTAGCTTGGAGAGAAGACTGGGGGGTGACCTCATTAATGTTGATCAATATGTGAAGGGTGGGTGTCAGGAGGATGGAGCCAGGCTCTGCTCAAGGGGCACCCAGTGACAGGACAAGGGGCAGGGGGTGTGAGCTGGAGCAGAGGAGGTTCCACATCAGTGTGAGAAGGACCTTCTTCCCAGTGAGGGGGACAGAGAGGTTGTGGAGTCTCCTCTGGAGACATTTCAAACCCACCTGAATATGTTCCCGTGGGACTTGGTCTAGGGGATCCTGCTGTGGCAGGGGGATGGGACTGGATGAGCTTTTGAGGTCCCTTCTGATCCCCAATGTTCTGTCAGATGAGTGACTGAGAGCATCAGTTGTTTTATTACTGGGATTTGTTCTACTGCAGTCGCTTTCTCTCGGGAATTACAGTTAGCAACAAGACACCCCTATAAATCACCCCCCATCTGACTCAAAGCAGCAGCCAGTGAGTGCCTGACTGGCCCTCCCACTGGACAGACTGGGAACTAGGGGGTGTCTGTACCCTGTCCATTGCCCTGCAAACGCTCTCTGCCCTTGTTCAGGGGCAGGACGAGTCTGTCCCGCAGCAAGTGAGGCTGTCAGAGGTCGGGCAACTGCTGCTGCAGCCTTCCCGGGCCCCTTGTTTCTAGAAAGCTCCATCCCCCAGGTGCTCCCAGACACCCCAGCGCCCAGCTCCAGGTGCCTCTGGTCCGCGCGGCCCCCCCGCAGGTGGCCCTTGTCACACAAATGAGGAGCCCTCAGGCAGCGCAGCCGGGGCTCGGGCAGCTCCTCCGGGGCGCTCTGCTCCAGCCGCTGTTGGCTGCGTGTGCGGAGCAGCACTAGGGCTGGGAAGGGACCTGCAGAGGCCACCCGGGCCGGTCCCCCTGCCGCAGCGGGACCCCCTGGACCCAGTCGCCCAGCGTCCCGTGTGAGCAGCATCTCTCGTCCCGGGGATGTCGGACGGCGCCACCAGCGCGGCCCCCGGGAGCCGCCGGGCTGCTCAGCCTGGCCCTCCCGATGGGGGCAAGTGGCTTCGAGCAGCCCCGGGTCCCGGCTGCTTCGCAGACGGAGGGAGAAGACAGCCGAGAGGTAGGAAGCTCGGAGTCGCCGCTCTGGGGTTTATTGGTCCTGGCGAGTGGCCAGTGGGGTGGGAAACGCCACTGTCCTGTGGCTCTGTGATGTCTGTCTTCTAGCAGATGCAGCTCTGAAATTGCCTTTGTGCACCCACAGAGCTCTCCTGTCTCTTTTAAGAATCCAGAAGCTTAATTTCAGCTGGGGGTTCTCATGGACAGGTGGCTGAATCTGAGCCAGCAGGGTGCCCAGGTGGATTAGAGACTCTGTGGTCAGCAGGAGCAGGGAGGGGGTAGTTTGACGAAGAGGAGGCTGAGGGGAGACCTCGTTGCTCTCCACAGCTCTCTGAAAGGACAGTGTGGAGAGGTTGGTGCTGGGCTCTTCTCACAAGCAATCAGTAATAGAACAAGAGGGATTGGATTCAAACTACAACAGGGGAGGTTCTGACTGGATGTTAGGACAAACGTCTGCACAGAAAGAGTGGCCAGGCTCTGGACTGGGCTGCCCAGGCTGGTGGTCCAGTCCCCACCCCTGGAAGTGCTGAAGGATTGTTTAGATGTGGTGCTGAGAGACTTGGTTTAAGGGTGAACTTTGTAGAGTAGGGTTGGTGGTTGGACTCAGTGACCACAGGGATCTTTTCCAACCACAGGGATTCTGTGGCTTTGTGATGGCCACAAGGATGACACCTGACCCAACAGGATAAAAAACAACCCACAAGTTCAAGTGGATAAAACTTTCCAAGTTGTAAGTAGCCAAAGTAAATCCACAGCCTGAGTGATGTCAGTAATAGATGGCCCCCTCAGCTCCATCTGTGCTCTGCAGACCATTCGTCCTTGGAAGTTATTCTGACAAGAGTCACTGTCTTTAATTTGTAAAATAAGACAATTTATAGAAAATTCGTAACACAAAGGGAGGATGTTTGAAGCCAGTTTTTTTAGAGTAAGATGAATCAACGGTGAATATGAAGTATAAAACTGTCTGCAGGCAGAAGATCTTTCTTCAGCTGATTTATAGCCCTGTGCATCCTGCCTTCAGTAAAAGCCAGACTACAGGGAAGTGCTCTTCAGCTAGGGACGGGCTGGGCTACAGCCACACCGCTGAGACACAGGTGGCTAAAAGGAATCTGATCCCAAATACTTTATTTCCCACATATTTTATCATCTCACAGAATGTTAGGGATTGGAAAGGACCTCAAAAGATCCTCCAGTCCATCCCCCTGCCACAGCAGGATCCCCTAGATCCAGACATCAGGGATTGGAAGGGACCTCCAGAGATCCTCCAGTCCATCCCCCTGCCCCGGCAGGATCCCCTAGATCCAGTCATGAGGGATTGGGAGGGACCTCCAGAGATCCTCCAGTCCATCCCCCTGCCCCGGCAGGATCCCCTAGATCCAGTCATGAGGGATTGGGAGGGACCTCCAGAGATCCTCCAGTCCATCCCCCTGCCCCGGCAGGATCCCCTAGATCCAGTCATGAGGGATTGGGAGGGACCTCCAGAGATCCTCCAGTCCATCCCCCTGCCCCGGCAGGATCCCCTAGATCCAGTCATGAGGGATTGGGAGGGACCTCCAGAGATCCTCCAGTCCATCCCCCTGCCCCGGCAGGATCCCCTAGATCCAGTCATGAGGGATTGGGAGGGACCTCCAGAGATCCTCCAGTCCATCCCCCTGCCCCGGCAGGATCCCCTAGATCCAGTCATGAGGGATTGGGAGGGACCTCCAGAGATCCTCCAGTCCATCCCCCTGCCCCGGCAGGATCCCCTAGATCCAGTCATGAGGGATTGGGAGGGACCTCCAGAGATCCTCCAGTCCATCCCCCTGCCCCGGCAGGATCCCCTAGATCCAGTCATGAGGGATTGGGAGGGACCTCCAGAGATCCTCCAGTCCATCCCCCTGCCCCGGCAGGATCCCCTAGATCCAGTCATGAGGGATTGGGAGGGACCTCCAGAGATCCTCCAGTCCATCCCCCTGCCCCGGCAGGATCCCCTAGATCCAGTCATGAGGGATTGGGAGGGACCTCCAGAGATCCTCCAGTCCATCCCCCTGCCCCGGCAGGATCCCCTAGATCCAGTCATGAGGGATTGGGAGGGACCTCCAGAGATCCTCCAGTCCATCCCCCTGCCCCGGCAGGATCCCCTAGATCCAGTCATGAGGGATTGGGAGGGACCTCCAGAGATCCTCCAGTCCATCCCCCTGCCCCGGCAGGATCCCCTAGATCCAGTCATGAGGGATTGGGAGGGACCTCCAGAGATCCTCCAGTCCATCCCCCTGCCCCGGCAGGATCCCCTAGATCCAGTCATGAGGGATTGGGAGGGACCTCCAGAGATCCTCCAGTCCATCCCCCTGCCCCGGCAGGATCCCCTAGATCCAGTCATGAGGGATTGGGAGGGACCTCCAGAGATCCTCCAGTCCATCCCCCTGCCCCGGCAGGATCCCCTAGATCCAGTCATGAGGGATTGGGAGGGACCTCCAGAGATCCTCCAGTCCATCCCCCTGCCCCGGCAGGATCCCCTAGATCCAGTCATGAGGGATTGGGAGGGACCTCCAGAGATCCTCCAGTCCATCCCCCTGCCCCGGCAGGATCCCCTAGCCCGAGTCACACAGGAGCGTGGCCAGGTGGCTTTGGAACGTCTCCAGAGCGCTGTGTGACTCTCCTTAAGGCTGAAGCCCCCCGCGTTCCAGTCGAGTGCTCACGGATGGAGGGGCTGGGGGCGCCTGCGTTCAGGTGTCAGATGACGACGAGGATAAAACCCAAAGGGCGCTGTAGAACAGCTTTGTTTACTGCTCACAGGCAGCGTGACCCGGACTGTTTGGGTTGTCGGGGGTAGGATCGGGCGGCAGGAACAATGTGTCCGCGAGGGATACAGAGTAGACACCGGGCACAGGCGCTACAGTTACAGAGAGGCTGCGGGATACAAGTAGGAAACGAGCGGGGCGAGCCCCTGCCCGCGGAGGGACAGCGGGGAGGAGGGGGAGCAGCCAGTCGGTGCCTGGTTCTGGGGTTCGTCCTTCTGCCCCTTGCTGCTTCCCTCTTCAGTCTAGAACTGACGGATTTTATATGCTGTGTGTGTTTGGGGGTGTGTGACACAGGAGTCTGCAGTCAGAACAATAGGTGTAGCCCCAGCACAAGCACTTTCTGATGGGCCACCGGCTTCTCAGCCTTCCGGGGCTCCAAGCCCTTCCAGAGACATCCTTGTATCCGGGGCGGGGGGGGGGGGGGGGGGCCTCCACCTCCTGAGGCAATCTTGCTTTTTGAACAGGGAATGTGTTCCCTCTGGCTGAAGGCAGCATGTGTCATTGTGATTGTGGTCTCATCTCCTCATGACTGTGCCCTCCTTATCCTGAACGTGCCTCAAGGTGTGTAAGGGACACAGAGAAGGAGACTCCACAGCCCCCCTGGGCAGCCCCTTCCAGGGCTCTGGCACCCTCACTGGGAAGATGCCCCTGAGCAGAACCTGGCTCCATCCTCCTGACACCCACCCTTCACATAGTGACCAACATCCACGGGGTCACCCCTCAGGCTCCTTTTTTCCCAGCTCCCTCAGCCTTTCCTCAGCAGGGAGATGCTCCCCTCCATCATCTTCCCTTGATCCCCTCTCCCAATGCAGCAGCTCTGTTTCCCCTGGGAAGCAGAAAGAGGCTAAAGAACAAACACCCCACCCCTGGATGAGTTTAAACGTCGCTTCGATGCAGTGTTGGGGGATCTGGTTTAGGGGTGACCTTGCAGAGTAGAGTTGATGCTTGGGCTCGATGATCCCAGGGGCCTTTCTGAGCTGAATGACTCTGTGATCTCACGTGTGACTTCCCTCCACCCTCCGGAGCCGCCGAGTTTATTTCTGTGGGGACACATACGCGTTTTTCTCGCCATGGTGGCTCGTAAGTAGGAAGTGAAGTCACAGTCCCCCACATGCTAATGGCAGGCACACAAAGCCACTCTTGCTGGCACGGAATTCAATTAACAGATAGCAATCACCCTTGGGTGCCTGTGAGGTGGAAATACAGGGGCATGCTAATAAGGAATATCTTGAAGCCAAGGCGTTTATCAGCCGGCAACCAGACGTGGGCTCGAGTGTGGGCAGGCAGCACCGCTCCGGGGTGTTTCATAAACCCCACTCTCTTCATTTGAGGATTTGTGTTTAATCACTTGGCAGCACCCTTTTAGAGCCAGCCGGCCTGGGAGGCGCCGCAAATGGAGTGGCTTAGGTCAGAAGATGCAGAGAGTTATTTACTGCCACAGAAACAGCCGGACAAATGGAGTGGGTTTGGGGTGACGGGGACAAACTCCTTGGCGCCGTCTCTCTGACCTTTTGAGTCCGTGGGGTACGGTCACTGCGTGAGTCAGCTGCCTCATCTGGGGAGCGTGTGAGCACCCAGCTGTTGAACCCCTGTCCAACTCCTTTTGGGCTGGGTGGACAGCCGACCGCTCCCGTAGCTCCCTTCCAGGCTCCTTGGACTTCGATCTGCGTCGCGTTTTGGGCTCTTGGAGGGTTCAGGCAGGTCCCAGGTCTGTTGTCAGTGCAAAGATGCTCAATTTAAACTTGCTCGTCAGGGTTCCTTCCGCGCCGCCGCAGTCGGCTGGACTAGCGTGGCTGCTCGGACAAAGGGCCGCTCCTGGGCTGGACCCGATGAGCTCAGAGGTCAAAATCACAGAACATTAGGGACTGGAAAGGACCTCAAAAGATCATCCAGTCCCATCCCCCTGCCACAGCAGGATCCCCTAGATCCAGTCGCACAGGAATGTCTTAAATGTCCCCAGAGAAGGAGACTCCACAACCCCCCTGGGCAGCCCCTGCCAGGGCTCTGGCACCCTCACTGGGAAGAAGGTCCTTCTCACACTGATGGGGAACCTCCTCTGCTCCAGCTAACACCCTAGAGCAAAGCAGCCCCTGGCTACCTGCAGAACATCAGGAGGCAGTTCTGCAGCCCAGAACACACGCGCTCATGCCGGAGGCACAAAGGATGAGCCCAGCCCAGCAGCTTCCCTTCATTCAGCGCTTGGCAGAGCGGCGGAGGCTTCTGCAGTGGCGGCGGCGGTTACGCAGCCTGTGGGTTTCAGCTGTTAAGCACCTGCTTTGTCTCTCACGCAGCCGGTGCTGCCAGCGGTTTGCTCGGCACTTTGATGAGCCTTTCCCTTCCCCACGATGCCCGCGTTGAGTTCAGAAGTGGTGCAGCCTCTGAAGCAGTTCATTAAACACCCTCAGCCCTCCGCTTCTGTGAGGAGGTCAATTTGTTCTCTCTGCCTAGAGAGGCCAAACTCTCGACTTCACTCGGGAAACGCAGGTAGCGGGCACGTGCGTCACCTTGAACTCGTGCTCTGCCCTGGTCTGTCCTCTCTAGCCACCTCTGGAGCAGCATTGCCTGCTCATGGGGTGTGGGGACGGGTGCTGCTGCATCGGTCCAGGGCAAGTGACTGCCCGGCCTGTGTAGCCTGGTGAGCACACGCTGTCCTGTCCGTCCTGATGATAGGATGAGAGGAAACCGCCTCAAGTTGCATCACGGAAGGTTTAGGTTGAGTCACCAAACCCGCCTGGATGTGTCCCTGTCCAACTGGATCTAGGGGATCCTGCTGTGGCAGGGGGTTGGACTGGATGATCTCTGGAGGTCCCTTCCAGTCCCTGGTGACTGGATCTAGGGGATCCTGCCGGGGCAGGGGGATGGACCGGAGGATCTCTGGAGGTCCCTTCCAATCCCTGGTGACTGGATCTAGGGGATCCTGCTGTGGCAGGGGGGCGGGACTGGATGATCTCTGGAGGTCCCTTCCAGTCCCTGATGACTGGATCTAGGGGATCCTGCTGTGGCAGGGGGGCGGGACTGGATGATCTCTGGAGGTCCCTTCCAATCCCTGGTGACTGGATCTAGGGGATCCTGCTGGGGCAGGGGGATGGACTGGATGATCTCTGGAGGTCCCTTCCAATCCCTGGTGACTGGATCTAGGGGATCCTGCTGTGGCAGGGGGGCGGGACTGGATGATCTCTGGAGGTCCCTTCCAGTCCCTGATGACTGGATCTAGGGGATCCTGCTGGGGCAGGGGGATGGACTGGATGATCTCTGGAGGTCCCTTCCAGTCCCTGGTGACTGGATCTAGGGGATCCTGCTGTGGCAGGGGGATGGACTGGATGATCTCTGGAGGTCCCTTCCCATCCCCGGTGTTGTGTGGTTCTGTGACCCATGCTAACACTCTGCACTCCTCAGACCTGCCTGTCCAAGGGCCTGTTCTCCCCTCTACACACGACAGGGACGCAGCATCTCCTTCCCCTTGCTTCAGGAATAAAAGCAGCAGAACGAAAGACAAAGCCAAGGCAGCGTGTTTGTGCTGGGCTGTGTTCTCCAAGCAGCAGATCCCCTCTGCCAGCTCTCCGTGGGTGTGCAGCCCTTCCTCGGGAACAGGCTGTATCCCCGGAGTTCCTGTGTTTGCGCTGTCAGGCTGCTGCTGCAGCAGCTCTGCGGAGCCATGAATGGGGCCATTATGAGGAGCCGCCAGATAATTAAGATTCCGAGCGGGGAGGGCTGCTAAAAGGGTGTTTAGTGAGGAAACGACAAGGCCAATAAAGGAGAGTCCTTGCAAGTTCCGATCGTGCTCCTCTCTTCTGTGGGTCTAATTGTGCAGGGTCTGGCTGGATCGTGTTGAGGTTTTGTTTCCCTCCCCCTCTCCGTGACAGGAGCTGAATCGGGAAGCAAAATCCCAGTTAATGAAGCTGCCTCGTAGTTGAGGAGGGAGAGAGTAAACTGCAGCTCTGAGGCACAGACCGCTGGAGGTTCCTCTGACCCTGCTGCTCACTGGAGTTTATTTGATTTGAAAACAAGTTAATAATCTCACAACGTCTGATTCACAGAAGTGACCTGGAGGGAAGAAAAACAGGGAGAAAAGCACTAATTTCAGGTATAATTTTTATTCCTCTGCTTCCAAGTAGCCTCTCCCAGCTCCACTGCTGGGAACTAAATGTACAGCCCAGGCTTCAGGGAAGTCGTGCGACGACAAACGAATCTCCAAGTAGCTCCCAGCGCAGCCACTTCTTATTCTGCCAGTGCTCCGTGACCTTTTTAGGTTTGGAGCATCATCTTCTCCCAATTATTCATCATCTCCCTATACATCTCTTTTCTTTGCTAAGCAATACACCTGGCAATTCACTGCTGATTTGCCAGGAGGGTCGTTCACATCACTTTTTCAATCTCTTTCTTATTCGAGGGCAGACTATTGAGCTTCCTTGTGATAACCTGCGAATGCAAGGGGGCTGCTGTCACCCCAAGGGATGGGGAGCTGAAACCAGACGTGGTGCTTGCTGTTGCCTTTAAACGGGGTCTGAGGGATCACAGAATCACCGGGGCTGGAGAAGCCTTCTGAGCTCAGCCAGCCCAGAACCCAACATCACCCCAGCAGCCAGACCAGGGCACTCAGGGCCACAGCCAGGCTGCCCTTTAACACTTCAAGGGATGAGGACTCCCCCAGTGCCCTGGGCAGTCCAGTCCAGGCTCTGATCACCCTTTCTGTGAGGAGGGGCTTCCTAACATCCAACCTAGCCCTCCCCAGGTGCAGCTTCAGGCCCTGCCCTCTCATCTTGTCTCCTTGCTTGGGAGAAGAGCCTGACCCCGACTACAACCTCCCTTCAGGGAGCCGGGGAGAGGGAGAAGGTCCCCCCAGAGTCACAGAATCACACAGAATCACAGAACATTAGGGACTGGAAGGGATCTCAAAAGACATGTCCCCAAGTGTCTGCCCACGTGTGGGGTTTCTGCTGTTGAAATGTGGTCTGGGGGATTGGACTAGATGAGCTCTTGGGGTCCCTTCCAATCCCCAACAATCTGTGATGCTGGGGAAGTAGTGTATTGGAAGCGGTGTGTGAAGTGCAGCGCGGCTCTGTTATTACTGGGATGGTTTAGGGGCATCTTCCTCCCCCTGTGCTGGGCACTGGGGAGCCTCCCCTCCAGTGCTGGGGGCAGTGCTGGGCCACTCACTATAAGGAAGAGATGGAGGGGCTGCAGTGGGTCCAGAGGAGCAGTGAGGCTGGGGAAGGGACTGGAGGGAAAGGCTGATGGGGAGAGGCTGAGGGAGCTGGGGGTGTTGAGCCTGGAGAAGAGGAGACTCGGTGGGGGCGGAACCTTCTCCTTCTCTCCAACTAGGGACAGGATGAGAGGGCAGGGCCTGAAGCTGCCAGGGGAAGGTTAGGCTGGGTGTTAGAAAGCCCTTCCTCACGGAAAGGGTGATCAGAGCCTGGACTGGACTGCCCAGGGCAGAGGGGGAGTCCCCATCCCTGGAGGTGTTGAACAGCCTGGCTGTGGCCCCGAGTGCCCGGAGTGCTGTTGGGTCCTGGGCTGGGCTGGCTGAGCTCAGAGGGCTTCTCCAGCCTCAACAACTCTGTGATTCTCTGGTGGTGCCAGTCTTGCCTGACCTCACAAGTGCAGAGGAGCTCCTAGTGCCTCCCTGTCTCTGTCGATGCCGTAACGTCAACGTTGTGTTAGAAACGCACCCTGAAGGAGCAGCCTTGGCACAAGCACTGGGCTCTGCCAGACCTGAGTTTCTTGGCTGATTAGAGCCTGTGAGAAATGAGAGCAAGGCACTGGACGTGGGGAGGCTTCCAGGATGCAGAGAAATGATGCTCTGGTTTTACTGATGCGGGCTTCCTCATCCTGCCACCTCTGGTACCGCTCGCACTCGCTCTTCCCGGTGTCGAGCAGCGCTGCCTCGTGTTTATCTGCATCTCATCA